>CAJVPS010002241.1:0-12809 GCA_910591765.1 Ambispora leptoticha | reverse complement strand
TTCTTTCTTGGTTAATTTCGAGATTATCTGAGTGTTGCTTTACCAAGAAGCAATAGGATTTTCTCTTGGCTAATAATGTCTTAGTATTTTGTTCTATCAAAGATAGTTCGAAGAAAGGATTTTTATTGGTTTTCATTTCTTAATTTTTATTCGTTTTAACTTCTTTTATTAGAAACTTCTGGTATAGTATCGTGATAACGATAGCGGATGTTTCTTTCTTGGTTAATTTTGAGATTATCTGAGTGTTGCTTTACCAAGAAGCAATAGGATTTTCTCTTGGCTGAATGATATTTCTTCGAAAGAATGAAATTCTCAGTTTTCATTTTACTTTAAATAAAACCCACCAATTTAAAGCGTTTGGGGAGTTGTGACCGCTTATTTGTTGCTTGAAAACTCCTGAGTTTTAGAGTTTTTCTGTGATAAAACTCAAAGACTCCTCTTTTGGCATTATGCCAATAATTATATAGAAAGAAATATGAATAACAGATAGCCAGCCAATCTTGAAGTTAATATCACTCCAGTTCTAGATAATAATCTTTTACTACAATAATTATAACAACTTCTAGATGAACAGTTCATAATGCCTCCATCTCTTAACACTATCACTAATAATAGTAATACTTCATATTTAAACTAGAGTTCATATCTGAAAAAGATCAGAATATGAACTAATCTCAAAAGTCTTTAATAATATTTTTATAATAACTGCTAACTGAAATCATAGAAGAAAATAAAAATCTAGAAAAAAAGAATGGAAAAGTAGTAAATGCAGTTTACTATGAAGAAAAAGTAAAAGACCAGCCTATCAGAATAATAATTGATAGTGGATCAGTCAGCAATGTCATGTCAGTCAGATTCTTAAAACAAATAGAAAGAAAGATTGATAGACTATCTAATATCAGTCTTATAGGAATAAATGAAAAATCAGAATAATTATCAAGAGAAGTAGAAGGATTAAGAATAAAAATTGGAGATCTTGACTAATAAATAGATACTCTAGTTATAGAAAAAGCAGAGTATGATCTATTACTTAGTAATTAATAGGCAAAATAATTCAAAGCTATTTTAAATTAGGATGAAGAATTTTTGAGTTTTGAAGTTGAAAAAGAGTTTATAATCATCCCAGTTACTTGTACTTAACAAAGATTAATTATAAAATTGATCAGTCTTGAGAGAGAACTTGAGGATCCTGTTCTTGAAGATAATGATAATGAATATAAATTTAAAGAAAAGGAGTTAGTTGACTAGCCCCTATATATAATACACAAAGAGTAAAATAAGTAGCTTATACTGAAAATAGAAATTCAAGAAAATCTTATAAAAATCAATAATGAAGTTATTGAACTGAAAGAAAAAGAAAGAATTTGTCAAGAGAGATTAAAAAACTATAATGTCTACATATAGATATTATTAAGTTAACTTTTATTTTTATTTATTATTATTGAACTCTGAACTTGCTATTTGAGCTGATTAATATTTCTAGGTATTTGATGTAGCCATTTGTTGGAATACTTTTTATCTCTGGCTTTGATTATTGAAAGAATAATTTGATATCTTTACTTAGCTTTAATAGATTGATTGATAGTGCTTCTATTTTATTAGTATTAATTTTGATATTACATATATCATAAAACTCTTGTGCTATTTCTAGAATATTATTCATATTTTTTTTAGAGTTAGAAATTTACATTGTGTCATCTACAAATGCTAGGCTTGAGATACTTATATTAATTTGATCTGGTTAAAAGTGAGAAAATTAAATGTTTGAGTTATTAATATTATATCCATAGATATTTTTGATAGAGTCAATCATACATAATAATGGGTCATAGAAAATTCTTTATAGAATTGATGAGTATACTTCTTTTTGATCAAGATCATCTTCTACTAGATATGGTTTAGTTAGTTTATACTCTGTGTGTATTTGATTGAATCAATTTATTTGAATATTTTCTAGCAAATTAATATAATTAGAATTCATTTTTATGCAAAATAAACTGTTTTTTAATATTAGCCAGCTGATAGAGTCATATGCTCTATACATATCTTAAAACACATATCATAGCTTATTTTTATGTTCTCAGGCATCTTCCATTATATTATTAATGATGTGTAATAGGTTGCTCATAGCAGTATTTTTGAGTACTAAGAAGTTATTATCTTTGAGAATATTATACTTAGTGCAGATATTTGATATGCAGTTAGTAATAATTCTTGTGAGTAACTTTTATATTATATCAAGAAGAGATATTAGTCTTATTATATCTAAGTTTCTCTCCTAATTTGTAGGTTTGGATATAAGAATTATATTGATTTATTTTCATTTATATAGAATATTTTGTTCTTCTAAATATTTATTGAATAGGATGGTAAGTATTATATATATTATATCTTCACAGTATTGTCAGAATGTATTTTTGATAAGATTGATTCCAGCTGTTTTATTTAGGTGAATCATTATTATCTGTTCTTGAATTTCTTCTATCTTAATTGACCTCATTACTAGATCAAACACGTGATTCTCTATTGATGCTATTGATTTATAAATATCTTTCTATTTTTGTGATGGCCAACTTTTTATGTTATACTTTCTGTACTATTAATTAAAATGATCTTATATTGCATTTTTAATTTCAGTAGAGTATTCTATAAAATGCTGATTTTTATATACTTTATTGATTAAAATAAAAAATACTTCTTTATTTAGGATACTATTTAGTATTCTATCTTGATTGTATTAAAAATTAATCTGATTAATGTTGATCACCTATTCTATTTATATAGTTTACATTTTTTTATTCTTGAGATTCTTTGCTATCTGTACTTGCTTTCTTAGGATTTTAAGTTGTGATATAATAGATAATATATAAGTATTACTTATATTTATAGATGAAAATATGAATACTGTAGATTAAGATTATGTAACTATTTGAAGAGCTTTATTAGTCATGCTTGTATACTTACTAATGACTTCATAATATTATATTAGTATTAATTCAGATGATATAGAATACTTCTAATTAATCTATTCTTTTTTTGTAACTCTGTATTTTTGACACTTTGCATTTGATGAGATAATATTAGTTTTTTTTTTAAATATCTAATTAACTATATCTATGATTATGTATTTTATTATATTTCACAACTCTGATATAGATTGATTTGCATAATTCTTCTTGATTTTAAAGTATAAATTAATAATTTTTTCAAATTATATCCAATCTTCTTTGAATGCATTTTTTGTGATATATGCTTTTCTTTTTGTTTGTTATCATTTAATAACTGATAGGAGAGTTTTTTATAGTATTAGAAAGAGATTGAAGGCTGACTATATTAACAAGTGATTGATTTCAATTTAATATAGATTTGATATACTTGATTAACTGATAATTGAGATCAGATTCTGGTTACATCAAATTATATCTAAGTATCTTTTGGAATTTATTCTTGATCAAGTAAATATATTAATATTTAGATGCAAAAATTAATTTGTTTCAACTATATTTTTGAATCTGAGTAATGATACCAGATTATTTTTTGAAAGATCAAATAAATATTCATTAAAATTCCCTCCAACTATAAATAGTTTTACTTGTAATGTGAGTCTGTTTATATAATGTAATATTATTCTTTTAATTTGTCTATCCTTTTCAAGATTAGATGCTAGAAAATATAAGATTATAATTTTTACTTTGATATTACCCATAAATATTAGTGAAATTTGTATGAGTCTTTCTGGAATCTTTATGATTTTTTGTATGTATCTTGTCCAGAATGAATTAATTAATAAGCTTACTCCTGTGTTAAGAGATTTATTGATCATAAATAAGTATATTTATTAAAGCGTGAGAATGTGAATTTGACTTGTTGATTTGTAAGTTTGATTTTAGTAATAATCAATATATCTAGCTTGAGATTTAAGAAAAATATGATTACATCTTGAGCTTTGTCTGAATTGCAAAGCTTCCTAACATTAATCATGTCTATTATTATATTAAGTATAGAAGAGAAAATATTATTGTAAGAGTATAGATTTTTATTAAGTTTGAAATTATCAATAAAGACTTCTGTTATGAATTCTATATTATTCTGTTCTGTATTATTGTGATTATACTGTATTATTGGATGATTATTCTATTTGACTAAGCCTGTTTAGCAGCTGTGTATATTGTTCTTTTAGAGTAGTGAATTGAGATATAAGATCAGATGTTGTTTTGATTAATATGTTATTGCTTGTTCTAAGTTCTTTATTTTGTTTTAGGATATTTTCATATAAATTTTTATTAACTATTTTCATAAGTGACTCTGACTCAGAGAATATTAATATTTTTGATGTGTAAGAATCTGTTTTATTAGATTTAATTAGATTAATAATATTGATTAAGTAATCTAACTTTTTCTCAATATAGTTAATCTTGAAGAAAATATTATTTATATCTTTAGAGAATTTGTTTACATCTTGTTATAACTTTTGTATTGCTCACTCTTGATCACTTAGTTTGACTTGAAGACTCTTGTAAACTTGTGCGCTATTATTGAAAGAAGAATTATCAGAATTTTCAGATATTTTAGCTTGATCCTTTTTGCTAGAGCTTTTATTTTTGCTTATTTATTTAGAAGTGTTAAGCTTATTTAGGAGAGTCTTTTTGAAGTTTAATATTAGAAAAGATATAATTAGTTTGTGATAGGTAATATGTTAATTTTATAAAACTTATTAAGTTAATTGTAAGATCATACTTTTTTGTTTTTGGTAGTACATAATTTTATAATGTATGTGTAGGAGAAATATAAGTTATATACTTTTGCATCAATTTATTCCTATTAAAGTTATGAGTTTCTTAATACTAATTTTTTAATTATAGCTGCTATCATATCTGTTTCAGATTCAAAGCTGATTATGATTAGTTTTTGTTTGTTATATTTGACTGGAGATCTTGAAATAAAACAAGTTTTTGCATTAATTTATTGGAGAATATTATCAAGTTTATAAGCTATAATATCATATGACAGATTGACTAATTTAACTAAGTAGGTATTTCTTTGCTGAATAATTTTATATTGATTAAGAAGTGATAAGAGGCATACTCTATCTGTTCCTAGTAATACTAATCACTTTCTAATTACTATTTTGGCTTGCTCTTCAGTGGTATATTAAACAATTATATAGATCCACTTGTTAATTATATGTTGCTTAATATCTTGAATTTTACTAAATTGAGATATTATTATTCAAATCTGTTTGACTGTAATATCCAGAGAGACATCTCTTATTACAACTACTATATCAATATTAATCTTAATTAATAATGCTGAATGATTATTTGTTAAAAAGTTATTATTTATAGAAATATGATTGGCCTGATCTTGCAATTTAGCTGATGAGAACTCTGTATATATATACTTTTCTTTGTTTAAGATGACAGATTTTATTTTAAGAAAGTCATGTAATTCTGCTAATTTATCATTAATATAAGTAATATTATCTTTTATATATTGATTAAAAAGAAGATTTTTAGCTATTCAAATATCTCTTGATACTGATAACTACTTCCCATTCTTATTCTTTATCATTTGGCTGGAATACTTCATTATCTGCTATATTATTATATAATATTGTGATTTTATTTTTAGTATGGCTGTATTCAGATAAGATATCTTCCCTTTTAGATTGGTCTTTTTAACTGATTTAGTCATATGCTGATTCTAATTATTTATCTGATATTAACTGGTTATCTATTATTGACAGATCATTATTTTTATTAGTCAACTTAGATAATGTAATATTCTTTTTTACTTATTTAATATGTGAAATATGTGAATTAGATGGTCTGTTATATGAATTTTTGTGTATACTAGACTTGATATTTTTGAAAATTATATTTAACAATTTGTTAGTTAATAGAATAGAGGGAATAGTTACTAACTTATTTGCTTGTGAAGAGGATTGTAAGTTAAGAGTAATTTTAAGATATTCTATAGATGATGTTGAAGTTAGAAGAGTTTTTTTTGAAGAGTTTTCCTTATAGTATTATTCTTTTATATTAGATATTTTATTGTAAAGATGTAACTTAGAAGGAAAATAAAAAGAAAATAAAATAGATTATTTTTGTGTTTTATGAGTTTTTATTATTTTTATTATTTTTATTCTTATAACATGTAATATTATAGATAAGAAGTAAAAGAAAAGAGAAAAATAATTAATAAAAAGTCAAGATTAAGAGTGCTAGATTATACTTTGCTTAAATATTATGTATAATGTTGTATTTAAAAGATAGTAGTGAAAACTTTTTTGCTTTAGATATCTTGGACTTTATTTGATCAAGAAATTGACAGGAAAGAGATGTGAAAAAAATTTTATTATTATTATTATTATTATTATTATTATTATTCCTATTTGCTACAGTGTAATCACACTCTAATTCTATGCTAATTTAACTTACAAAGTAAGAATTACAAATTAAAATTTAAGGAAAAGAGTCATCAGAAAATCTATGAAAGAGAATTATAATATGACTAGCCATCTAAACATGTTTGTAATTACGTAAAGTCTAAAGAATTAATAAATAAGTTATTTTTAGCTTGAAAAGTATATATTAGTGAGATTATTTGATCTTCTTGGAGATCAGCAAGACCATCATCAGGATATTGGTTATTAATATGAGTAGAAGCTAAATGCTTATATGAGTAAAGATAGTTTTTCATGTGAAGCTGAAAAATATTAGTATTAAAATTAGAAAATATTATTATTTTAGATCTTTCTATTCTTTTTTTGGAAGTATGTTTGTGTTTGGCAAAGATGGAATTTGATTTTTCTGCTTGAATTTGATCATTGCAATGAGCCAGCCAAATATGAGTAAAATCTTGTTTGAAAAATCAAGTTATAAATTTTGCTGATAGTGTAAAAGCTTCTAATTTAAATAGACTAAGTAATTTGATAAAGTTTGTGAGCTCTAATAGAATGAAGCCTTTAAAGATGAGTATATATCCAGATTTGTGATCTATGTTGGAGGATGAATTAGTATTATTGAGAAAGTAGGATTTTTTTGTGAGGTTTTTGATTTTGGAGCTAAATAAGAAGGAAGAATACTGAGTGTTATTTGATGAAAAGTGCTTTATGAGAATTTTTTCAAGCTTGACTTGGGATTTGATAAGAATAGATTTGATTGGATCATTTGAGATTGAACAAGTCCATAAGTGATTATTTATTTCTGATTCAAGATGATATCTGTTATATATATTATGTGAATATATTGATGAATAAAATTTGTGTTGATTAGATAGTGTTAATAGCATATTATGTATTATTTTGGTAAAATATGTATAAAATTTGAATGTGTTTGCAGAGACTGTTAGTGAGTTAATTCCTTTGTCTTGATTCTATGTGAGATTAGTTGCTTTCTAATCTATTATAAATTGTAAACTGTGATTTATAAAGTTATTTTTTAGTACGTAAAGTTACTATTTAATGATATTACATTTATTATCCTAAAGTTTGAGAAAATTGCAAAGATTTGATATTATGTATAGTAAGAGATTAAAAACTGAAATGTATGATATTTTAGGAAGTTAGTTAAAATAGAATGAGAAGAAGAAGCTAATTTGGCTAAGATATCTGCCAGATCATTGTCAGGATTATTGGAGTATCCTTTGACTTTTTGCAAATTAAGATTTAGGTTTTTTTCTATAATATTGTGATTGATGATCTCTCATAAATATCAATTATTATTCTGTAAAGATCATTTCTTACTAAGATTATTGCAAAAAGTTATATTATTTTTGAAACTGTCAATTATTGCTTGACTATCTGTGAAGATTTGAAGAGTGATATTGTTGGTGAGCATTTCTATTAAAGTGCAGATAGCTTATATTTCTGATGTAGTTATTAAGATGATTGTGAGAGAATGATGAGTAAAAGAAATATTTGAAGGTCAAGTTATCTAGGCTGAACTGGATTTTATGTATAATATATGTATTTATTGAATGAAACTATCAGTAAAAATATTTATGTTATTGAGATGAAAAAGATTTTCTTTAGTGAAAAATCAAGTATTAGTTTCAGATGATACTGTTAAATGTTTGTCAATTAGTAGTAATTCACTTTAAAGTAAAGGTTATTACTGTTTACCTATTTTATTTGTGATGATATGAGTAGATAATGCAAAGTTATTGAGAATGATATTTTCTAGTTAATTGTATCATAGAGATTTGGAGCCATATTTACTATTTTGGAATCAGTTCTTGTATTATTTCTATATTATAAGACAAGAATTAGTATAACTTGATAGTTATTATAAAAATGTAATATGATCTTTGTGTAAGATATCACAGTATTTTTTATATATTGGCCAGGATTAAAGAAAGTTTTCAATAGATCATCTTGTATGACTATTTATGAGAAGGTGACTGTTGATATTTGAATTAGTGAAGGAAATATTATACTTATACATGAGTGGAAGAATAAATACTATTAAGTTTTTTTCTTGTGGTAATAGTTTTGATATAGAATGTGAAATTATTGAGTGATAAAGCCATCTTTATTTCTGAAGACAGTATAAATAAATATATATTGCTAGACCAAGAATAAGAGGATCATTTAGATAATAAAAGAGCTCTATAATTTTTACGTGAATTTGAATAGATCACAAGTGATCTAGAGTAAAAAATTTTGGATGATGTAGAACTAAGTCAGGAAATAATAATAGTAATCTTACTTTAGATTTAACTACTTTTTTTAGTTATCTTATTAGTTTGTTACATTCAGTTTTAGATATAACGAAGAGTTGGAAGTGATATTTGAATGCTAAGATGAGCATCCAATTAATAATATAAATAGCTTATTTATCAATTATGTATTTGTAACTTAGTAAGTTAGATATAAGTATGATATTTGATCTTATTTTATTTAACTAAGTATTAAAAGTGTCATTTATATTGATGTATAGATCAAGATATTTAGTGCAGATATTTGGAGGAAGTATTTGTATTTGATTACTAGTTGTCCCAATATAAAGTTCTGTATTAGAAGATATTTCAGTTGATTTGTAGTAAATTGCTTCAATTTTCTTTGGATTAATTTTAATATCATACATATTATAGAATTGAGATATAATATTAAGAATCTGTTATATTGCTTGATGACTGTTAACAATTCAGATCATGTCATTAATAAAGGCCAGATTGTTGATTGTCAGATAAGTTTGGTAAGATATTTGAGTAAGAATGGATGTTAGCTTGAATATCATGATATATTCTTGTAATAAATATCATGCTTTTATTTGATATAGCAAGAGATTATAAAAAATCTATCACAATATAGATATGTTAACTTCATCTTGATCAAGATCATCCAGAACAGGATAAGGTGTAGTAAGTCCATATTCAGTTATGATTTGATTTTGACGTATTATATGAATATTTTTACAAAATGTGATATAAGTTGAGTTTATTTTGATATGTTGTAGAGCTAGTTCTAGTATATATCAACTGACAGAGTTATAGATATAGCATATATCTTGGAAGATATACCAGATTTCCTGATATTTTTCATGTGAGTCTTCAAGTATGCTATTTATAATGTGAATAGGACTGATAATAGATGTGTCTTTGAGTACTGAAAAGTTGTTTCCTTGTAGAATATTGAGTTATTTGCAGATTACAGAGATACAATATGTCAGAATTGATGAAAGATCTTTGCAAGCTATTTTGATTAGTGTGATTAGATATGTTAAGTCAAGATTATCTTCCTATTCACATAGTTTCAAAATGAGTATTATATTAGAGTGCTTCCATTTTGAAGATATATCTTTTTCTATTAAATATTTGTTATAAAGAGAAAGAAGAAGAAAATAAAAGAATGGAGTTATTTTTTTTAATAGAATGTATTATATACCTGAAGATTCAGGTAATTTGAATAAATTAGTATTGGTAAGTATATATTAGAATTCTTCTTTTGAAATTAGATTTGAGATTAAGTTGAATACATTATCTGAAATATGTGAGATTGGATTGTATTATTGTTGTCATTCTTGATCTGACTATATTGTAGTTATGCATTAGTAAGTTTAATTAATGAAATATTGTTTGATTAATTCTTTGATAATCTCAGAATGGTCTGATATTCCAGATAGAGTGATAATTTTATTGATGATTATTTAGTACTTTTATTTTTCTAGAATGTTAGATAATATTTTGATATAATAACTGCCAAACTGTTTGATATTTTCTTGAATTATATTATTAATTTGAGAAGTTTTTAGTTATTGGGCTTGTAGGATCTTTTTATCACAAAGATGAGCTTTAATTTGTAGCAAGTTTGTGATTAGTGTATTGATTGATGAGAAAGAGTTCTATTTAATGATTGGTAAATTAAGAGTGAGTTCTAGTTTGATGAGTTCTGTTAAGTTTTTTGTTGAGAGTTGAATGATGTTTTCTGAAATAGAAAGGATAGATTATGAGATAAGAGAGAGTATTTGTATTACTAGTTTGAGTTTTTTATTAAGAATAATAAATAGTTTGGATGGAGAAGATATATAATTCAACTATTTTTTTTAAGTGAGCTATTTGCTGCATTGAGAATGATGATTTTTAGTAATTATCAGTGGAAGTTGATGCCATTATTGGAAGAAAAAGAAATATTATTGCATTAAGTATCTATGTATTCTTGATATTTTTCTCAAACTTCTTTTGGAAGATTATTTATTACGTAAATAAATTGCTTAGTTTTCTATTTTTTTAGAATGTAAAGAGGAGTACAATGAGCAAAAGATATGATTGAAATATCACAAAGTACTAAAAGATGATCAGTTGTGATCTATTAAGAATCTGTTATAGCTGCATATATTAAAAGGGATGTGATCTTTAGTAAATACCATATTATATCTAGTCTGCAGTTGGTATCTTGACAAGATCAAGTGGAATTATCTTTTTATAGATGTAGTATATAAATAGCTTTATAAAATTCTTTGAATATTAGAAGATCAATTGCTCTATTTTTTAATATCTTGAAAAAATACTCATTGAAGTCATCTAGAAGGATTACATAATCAGATTGTGAGAGGATTGAGTTGATGTATCATAATATTTTTTTTTGATAAGATTATTATTGAAAAGTAAGAATATTAAAAAATAATTAATCAGGATATGTATTATTATATTTCTAGAAAAGATAAGATTGATATGAATAAGATAATCATTAATGTAATTTACTTTTTGGATGTGTTTAACCTATTCTTGATTGATTAAAATGCTAATTCCTGATCTGAATGGTTGTTAGTCATTGGTGGTGAATAGGTAATAATATTGTTTTAATTTGAGAAATAAAAATTTTACTGTATGACTTTTGAGTTTTGTTTCTGTGAGATATAGGAAGTCTATTTGATGTTGATTAAAGAATTGAAGAGTATTATCTGCTTTACTTAGAGAGTTTAGTTCTTGTATATTGAGTGTAAAAAATCACTAAGTGTTGAATAATTTATAATTAATATTATTGAATATTGATGAACTATTGCAATTATTAGAAAGGCTATTTGATGATGATGATGAAGAATAGTGAGTTTGATTTATTGGTAAAGTGTATTGTGTATTGCTTATGAAAGAAGAATTATCTGTGTGTAAGTATGGTGAATTAATTGATAAATTTTGAGTATTAAGTTGGTATTGTAACCTGTGACTAGATAATTGAATATTGAGAGATAATGAAAGTGATTCAATATTATCATTAAAAAGTTAATTATTATTATTGTCAGATATAACTGGATCTTCTATTAGAAGTATTGAAGATGATGGTTGATTTGAATTAAATAATTTTGAATAGTTTGACTTGTTTGTGAAGGATGAGTTATCAATATGTATGAATGGTAAATTAATTATTGGATTTGATTAAGTTGATTGAGATATGTTTGAGTTATTATTATGATTCATTAGAAAGATATTATTCAATTTAGTTTAGATATTCTTATAAAGATTTTTGTTTATTTCATAAAGATTGTAAGTTAGATATGAGATTCTGATTAAGAGATTTGAGGTGATTGATTTCTTTGTTTTTGTCAGTAATAGTGATTTGGAGGGATGAAATTATGGAAGACTGAGAGTTTGTATTATTTATGTTTGAAGATGCAGATATTATGATGATGATGGAAGTAGTGAGTGGCTCAAATATTGGTGATTTAGGATGAATCAATGGTTGAGAATTATTAAAGATTGACATGACAGGAACTTGTTTCTGGTTGTTGATGATTGTATCAAGTTTTATTTCTATTGAATTTAATTTGTTTTCTAGCAGGCTAAGTTTTTTGTTGAAAGTTTTTAAGTCCTGTTTGAGTGCAAGAATTTTGTGTAAGAGTTTTATGAGAGTTAGATTTGATGAGAATTCAGATATTTTTATAGTTAAATTATCAGCAAATTTGGATTTGTCTTTGTTAGTTATATTAGATTGAAGTAATGCTTTTTTGTAATTAAGAATTGGTGAAATGATCATAGATTTGCAATAGAAAATATCCCAGTTTTCATACAGCTTGTTTAGCTATTGATATTGACATACTTTTTTATTTTTTTATGTGCATGAAATTGTGTTATGATTGGGATTGAAGCAGATTCTGCATATTTTTACAATTAGAGATTTCTAATAAAGTTTTGAGTTGTAAAATGTGAAATACTATTGCATAACTATTATCATATCAATTTTATTTTTAAAGAAAATTATAGTGAAGTGTTATCTATTATAATGAATAGCAGAGTGAGAAATAAAGCAATATTTGGCTTGAATTTTTTATAAAAAATCATCAAGCTCAAAGGTTATTATTCTATAAGAA
>CAJVPS010002240.1:0-12814 GCA_910591765.1 Ambispora leptoticha | reverse complement strand
ATTATCTAATATTTTAATTGAAATTTCTCTTAAATTTTGATTCTCAATTTTTAATTTAGAATATTTTTTAATATCATCAATTAAATTATTAATTGTAAATAAATATAAATTTATATAATTATTATGTATAATCATATTATAATTTCTTCTTGAAAAATTATTATTTGAAATAATAATTCTAATTATATCTTCAGGTTGATATATTAATAAATCAATAAATTTTAGAATTTTGATTTTAGTAACTTGTGTGAGAGGTGTTTTGAATTTACATTCAATAGCAAATATAATATTATTATAATTAGCAAATATATCTACATCACCATTACCTTGAATAACTTATGAAAAATAAGGAATAATATCATTATTCTTTAAATAATTATATATTTTACACTCAAAAGTATCACCAATTGATGTTGATAAATTTTTAATTAATAATTTTGATATCATTCTAATAATTTAAAATAAAAAAAATTAGTAAATTCTATTCACTACATGCTATGGAAATCATCACATTTTTCAATATCTAATTATAATCTCAATATTATATTTTCAAAAAAAATATAATATATTCAGATTATAATTAATAATATCTAGTAGCAGCGTAACTTTGAATTCTGATATAATAAAACTATTATATTCAGATTAATACTAAATATATATTAAAATACATATCTTAATAAATTTTTCTTATGTATATAAAATCTTATTTAATATAATAATTAATAATATATCAAATAAGTTTTTCTTTTTATTCTTTTTGTATCACAAATATAATTATCATCATAATTAAAACAATTATAATAATAAATAAAATTATCATTTTTAATTAATCATTATTTTTTTAAAATATTATATCATGAAATAATTCTATTATTAATTTCTATAATTATTTTATATAATTTATAAATAATAAAAATTTTATCTGATTCTTATATTCAAAAAAATTATCAATATTAATTTTTTTTAAAATTAATATTATTATCAAAATAATTATTTTCATTTTGATTTAAAATATAAATATAAAAATTATTATTATTATTATCAATAAAAGATAAAATAATATTATTAATATTAATATTTAAATTATATTTCTTATTTATTTTTTCTAATATTTTTTCAAAATTTTTTTCTTGATTATTATGATAATGACAATATAATGTTGATAATTCTTTTTTCATATTATATATTAAAAATATATTTCCTATATAAATAAAAAAAAGAAATATTTGATTATTAAATGTATATAAATGATCAAAAATTATAAAAATATTATCATAAATCATAAAATCAATTTTATCTTTTAAATCTTCATAATTTTTTATTTTAATTATTTTTTTATCAATAAAAAATTTTTTATTATTTAAATAATTACTCATTTTTTGCAATATAAGTGATGATTTTGTTTGCTTTTTTCCTTCTAATATATGAAATTATTATAATTTTATTGATATCATTCGAATTGATGATTTGAGTGCTTGAGAGTACTTATTAAAGATGGCTTCTTAACTAGTTATAACTTGTAGCAGCCAATCAGAGAATTATGACAGAGTTGTAGCTAGTTACAATTCTCATCACTAGTACTTATCATCTTTAAATACAAATATATTATCTATTACATTTACCAATTTCACTTTCACTATTTGATATTTAAATTTATTATTTTTCATTTATTTTTTTTTAATAACTTTATATTAAATTAATATTGACATCTTGTTTTTTCATTTTCTATTATATATTGGCAGTGGTTATATTAGTTTGCTTCTGTGCAAGCTTTATAATTTTTTTGTCTTGTTTCAAAGTTTTGTTTTTTTTATGAGATTTACTAAAGCTGAGTAGTATCATATGATTTTGTATTCAATCTGGATCCAAATCATATAAAAAATATACATGATAAGTAATGTGTAAAAAATACATATGATAAGTAAAGATTGGCTGAATAATTTTGATTAACAGATAATCATAATATTAATTGATTAATAATTGAGAATAAAACTCATAATGATCAGAATAAAGCATATTTATTTTTTTGTAAAAAATAATAGTAATAAACATAATTATAAAATTAATTAACTTGTAAAATAATAAACTATTATATTGCAATTTTAAAAATTGGATCTAATAACTTATTCAAATATGTAACAAATGCTTTAGTAATATTATTATCATCTTCATTCTCAATTTCTCAATACTTATCTCACACCCTTTCTAAAAGCTCATCTACCTGCAATCTTCACATCTCTGTCTCTCTCTCTGCTTAAGTCTGAATAGGCTTAAATATTTCAATCATTTCACAACACTCATATACTTCAAACCTGATCTCTGTGAATATTTGTTGAAATTCCTCTCAAATATTAATCATTAGTAACTTATTAGAACCAAAAAGATACTCATGAAGGATATATTGATAAGAAAATAGATAGTGATGAAAGAATACACAAGAACATGCTGATAATATCAGGTTTGGTAGTGATTTTTCTTTCATGATTCTCACACTTATAGTAATGGTCTCATTTGTAATCAGTTTTTAAATAGAGTAGAGAAATTTGCAAACTTTCTCTAGAATCTCATCATCAAGATTAGCTATGGAAATTTATTTCTGATAGAAATTGAAGACAGTCTTTTCAGAGTCAAGTCACCTTTTACTATTGAGATCAGCAATCTTGTAGCATGCTCCTAATATTAATACAAGTATTTGATGAGTAGAGAATTGTAATAAAAAATATTATTAAGCAAGCATGATATTTATAAGACCAAACTCTTTAGCTATTATTCTTTTAAGCTTACTATAGAAGAATTCTAATAGATTAGTTAAGATGACTTGCAATAGGAGAGGTGAATACTATCACATTCAGAGTATCTATTTTTCTATATTTCTGATGTAATTTCAATTAATATAGTTAATGATATCAGATACAGGACAAGTAGTAACAGCATTATGAATGATCTCTTTATAGCTAATTCTTGTTTATTTATACATAGTCAAGGCTAATTGATTGTATATTACTAGATGATAGATCTTGCATAGCTATGTACGTATCACATGTATAGTGTAAAGAATTATATTGCAGTTTTGTTTATCATGTATGATTTCTGGAAAAGTATTTATGATACTATTGATCTTCACACTACTCTGATCAGAGAGCATGTATTGAGAGTACCAATGAGGTACAAATTTACGAATTATCTTTAGCACTTTAGTAACTATACTATTATCTTCACTGCTTATAAGAAAATAAGTACCAACATCTCAGCATCCATGACTATTATGAACGTATAATATGAAGAGACACTATAAATATTTATTGATATTATGTGTGAAGTTTATGAGTATTAGTCATTCAAAAAGTCATAATTTCTCCAATTATTTAGAATTTATAAAAATAAAATCTTGGAATAATTTTTACATGATATTATATGTGTCTATATATATGTTATTTTATATTAAGAAGTGTTTAACTCGATAATTCTTACTTATTAAAAAATTGAGCATATTTTTAATATTAATTTCTAGATCATATTCATTAATGAGATGAGCTGTCAGCAGTTTATGTAGCTTTTATTAGATATTTGTAATTTCAGTTCTGTGTAGGTTTTAAACTATAATATCAAGATCTTTTTTACTTGTGATCTCTTTGACCGTAGCTATGATAGTAAATAAAGTATATAATTTACTTGTTTTATTAGCTACTAATTTTCTAATAATCTCAGATTGCTTAATCTTATCATTATCATTGATTGAATATGTATGATTCGACATATTTTTAAAATGCTTAATTTTGACCATTTGAAGAGTAGCAATGTATGTTATCTTAATTTTTGCATTACATTCATCAGAATTATGCTTACTTATTTTTCTTTATTTTTCTATGAAAATACCTTCTTTACATATGCTTGATTCATTATATTTTACAAGATAACAGATATAGATGACCCAAAAATTATTATTGATACACTTCTAACTATTATATCACATCTATATATTAGAAATAAACAGTCACAAGTTCTCATGAAATTCTTTTTCTGAGATTTTAAATAATGTATCAATATTGAATAACTTTGTACATTTTTAATTAATCATTTATAACATAATTAAAGTAAAAATATTGAAGAACTTAAATAAGAATGATAGATAAATATAAAGTGGCAGAATGAGAAAGTTAGCAAACTGAACTAGAAAAAAAAATAAATAAAAAATTGTAGAAATGTTGAATATACATATTGAATGAGTATGTGATAGAAAAATAAAATAAAAAGTATATGATATTAGAAATGGCAAGTATACATAGAATTGATTTCTTATATGTTATTATTATAACACTTATAAAGAATATATGATATTAGAAATGGTAAGTTATTATAATACTTATAGCTTGTATTTGATACCAAAAATATATTCTTAATAATCTTAGCCCCCTTTCTCTTCTTCTTCTTCTTCCCCTTCTCCCTTAAAAAAAATAACGCTATCTTGCAATAAATAATGTTTATTGATATGTTTACTATATCCTTGTAATAAACAAAATTTTTTTCTTTCACATGTGAAAATGACTTGCAAATCGGATCAAATCAACCCAGATCATATCTGAATTGACTCGATCCGAATTGCACTACCCGGCTTTAGTATTCCCCTTTTTTATAACAATCGATAATTACTATCTCAGCCAATCATAACTTTGCACATGATATAATCCGGATCGGGTTCAATATCACATGATACTACCTGACTTTAGTGGACCCAAGTGGAAATTTGGTTTGTAAACTGGTATTTTATTACACGTAACTTTAAAAACGCGTTTCGTCATTCAAAATGAAAAGTTTACACCTTTAAGATCTGTAACTGGTGTAATGAATTGGTTAGTAATATATAACTGCCGGAATTGTGAAATCGTAATAGAATGAGATGAAAACAATATTGCTTGATTAAAATTCTAACTTTAGGGAAATAATAAATTCGGACTACCATTTTTTTACATCATTAGTATTGGAATTTCATTGAATTTTTAATTCGCGGATCAAAAAAATAAGCTTGTAATAAATTCAAATGTTTGTACATATAAAAATACTATAATAAAATATAACATAAAGAATGTATAAAGAATATAATAAAGGATCGAGGGCCATTCAATATTCAAAAAAAAAATCGAATACACACCCACTTTCATGATGATCCTTGCTATATTATGTATAAAAAATGCAATAGGCCGAACATAATGGTGAATGTATAAGTGATCAAACAAGAGACAAATCTAACTTCTAACTATCCAGATAAATCTCTAATAATCGTCTTTTTGTTGATTTTTACTATCCATATTATCCATATGCACACACTCTTTGTATGAATTAATAATTAGTTAATTACAATTTCAACTCCCCTAGAATTTTTGAACACATATTTTTGTATTGCCACGGATCACCGGCTACCCGTCGGAATTGTAACCCATGTACCCCAAGTAATAATGGAACTTTAACTATAAATATTTCAAAACGTACCACAAGATCAGTAACATTTGCTGTTCCTTGTCCTTTATTGTAATTACTGCTGATAATGGCTTGGTCTCGATCTTCATTACTAGTAGATAATGACAACCGAACTTCTCCATCTGATGAAAATTCCAAATCTTGACCTTGTATATAGCTATCCTTGTATAATGATGGTGTTGTAGATCCGCCAGAATGTGCAGAAGAGACACTGCTTCTACGATCATTTCGACTAAAATGAGCATGGTGATGATTAGTTAAACCTGCTTGGGATGTAGATTGGTTACTATTTTTGCTTCCAGGCATATTACTTGTATAATTATTGTTGTTATTGTTATTATTTCCATGTACAACAGATTTAAGATCAATGCTAGGAATATGTACACATTCGAATCCCCCACGTCCTTCTCGCCATTTTACACCAATTCGTTCTAAGACCCGAATAAGGTCTTGGCGGATAGTTGATGGTGGTTTTGTAGAAGTTGTGGCCACGCTAAAGAGACCTTTGAGAAAAACGGGTCTTATATAAGAATCTGCCTTTCCGCCGGGTAAAGGTGAATGTGGCGAAGAAGAAGGTGGAAAATTAAAGTCATTATCATTTGTTTTTGGTTCTTTTGATGATTTGCTATTCCCCGTTACAGTTTTCATCATGATAGCACCACTAGTGGAAGTGCTGCGTTGATGATAATTACGACTTGAAGAAGATGAAGATGATGCAGCTTGATGAAAAGAAGATCGATTAGGAGATGTTGGTGATGTAATAAGGGGAGTGGTATCAACTTGTGGTAATGCTCCAACTGGCGCCTTGGATCCCGGTATCTTTAGAGCACCACCAAGTCGATTCCCACCAATAGAGTTTCTTGATCGATGACGACGATACTCAGCTTCAGATACTGAAGTCGCCCTAGATAACATATTTGTAATACGTGTAGACAAATGGCTAGAACCTTCACGTTTTGGAGAAGATCCATGTCGTCGATGTTCACTATTTCTAGGGGATGATGACCCAGATGTTGGTGATGGTAATGTCTCACGCACTTGATTGCCAATAGCTATACTTAAACGTCTTATTAATCCACCCCCAGAATTACTATTATTAGAATGTTCATTACTTTTTTTTCCGTAATTTAATTCGCCACTAGTTTCATCTTCTTCAGGAATTTCTGTCTCATCGACAGCAGGAGGAACACTAACCATATTATTTAGTTCGCTCTCACCATTTGTCCTTGAACGTGGTCTTGTTCCAGAGGGAACAGTTGCACGTCTTACCATAGGTGAATTAGGATTTGAAATTCCAGTTCCCCGAATAGTTGAATCATAACCGTTAACATTTCCAGAATGTGACGGATCAGGAACAGGAATATGTGGTATATGCATCGTACCTGCTTCAAGTGACGAAGAGGAGGATCCAAATTTCGGGGTGAGTCCAAGTTGAATTTGATGATCTCTTTCCATTTTTTCTTTAACTAAATAATAAATTGATATTAACGGATGAACAGCCTGATTAGGATCCGCTGTGATCGCCTTATCGTCTTGAAGTGTATTACTACTGGTCCCTGCTAGTTTTTTGCGATAAAAGTCAAAACCGCTAGATTTTTTCTTAAGTTCTTGACTATTGCTATTATTGCTGCTAGTAGCTTGATTATATTGATGCACTCTTATTGAATTTTGATAGGAATCGCTTTTGATTATGGCTTCAAGTTTCGATCTAATTTCTTGCTCGGTGCCAAATTCAAAACCAGTCATTCCACGAATTACTTCAGGATCAAGAGGAAGGGTTAGCGGATAACGTTGAGGCAAATCATTTGCTGGTGGTTCATCATAGCCTTTATTCATCCATTGATGATTCATGACTTCAGCAAGCGATGCACGATGAGCGGGATTTGTTACCAACATTCGTGAAAGTAAATGCTTACAATCTAATTACAAACATTTTATATTGTAAGCACAAAAATGACAATACAATAAAAAAAAAACTCTGCTGTTTTATTCTTTTAGCGAAATTTAGCTCACCGCTACTTAGCCAACCGGGATATTCGACAACTCCTCTTTTGATCTTCGCATGTAATGCGGGCATACTTTGGTCATCAAAGGGAACTTTGCCACAAACAAGTACATAAAGAACAATTCCAAAGCTCCAAACGTCCACTTCGGGACCCGTATATAATTTAGCATTTAATAGTTCAGGCGCCGCAAAATATAATGAACCACAAAATGTGGAAAGATGTCCTCGCGGCGAGTATAAATTCGATAGTCCAAAATCAATAATTTTGATTGAGCCGTTTTTAGAAATAAGAATATTTTCTATTTTTAAATCTTGATGATAATAACAATAATAAATAATTTACTTAGTTGGTTCATTAACATCATAAAGGTACGTTTGTCTATATAAAAAAAATATTAAGCCAAAATAAATACCTCGGTGCACAATAGAATTTCGATGACAATAATCTATATTTTCATAATATCATATGTATACATAAAAATTAATCTGTTATTACTACTAATTTAGTACGTTCGCCTAAGGGAAAAGATTTCTTTAAGAATTCAAAAAAAAAAGAAACCAAAATATTTACCCAATGCGCTTGCAATTTGTCTGGCAAATTTTCTTGCGTGTTTTTCTTTTAGTTTGCCATGACTGATAATATAATCTAACATTTGACCACCATTCACATACTCAAAAAACATATAATAGTAGTCTGGTAACACCATTACTTCTTTTAACTGTACAATATATGGATGATGTAATAGAAGCATTATCGCCGCTTCCCGTATTGTACGAGTTTCTTTATTGTCTTCCTTTGCTGATGGATCTTTATCTTTTGTCTCTTTATCAGATGGAACTATCCGTGGAATTATTTTTACAGCTAACTAAAAAAAAAGTAACGTAACAAAGCAAAATAGAGAGATGGTTAGATACATATCAATTTAAGATCTTTTTATTTCCCGAATCCTTCGCCCAATATAATCATTTATAATAATTAAACTCATACCTTTTCATTAGTCAAAGAATGAACAGCGAGTTTCACTTTTCCCATGCTACCCGCACCCAAAGTTTTTGTTAGCGTATAATTACCCAAAATTTTTTTAGGTTTCACTTTTACGTGTTGATTGTTCGCCATATGATTATTTGCTATATTTTCACCATTAGGGTCGGAGGTTGTAATAACTGGTGCGGGAGAACTATTCGAATTGGTTGATTGTATTTTTTGTGGCTGTTTTTGTTGATGGTTTGAATTCTTATGCGTAGGCGGTCGTTGTTTCGCAGAAGCTTCTTGCTGCTTTTGGGATATCTGAGAATTTTCTCGAGTATCAGCTTTAATGGCCATTATAGCTTCGCTCAAGGCATCCCCGTCAGGAGGTGAATACACTGGTAATTCTAAGGGAACAGGCGAGTCACATAAAATTGTGGGACCGAGTTGCTCCACCTGTAATAATTGTTCGTCAATCTCCGATCCTATTAAAGAACTATCAATTTCAAGAATATCGCTAGCAGGGTGAAATTGTTCGAAATCTTCGTTTGAAGAAAGCGACCCACTACCAACAGTGTTAAAATTTTCACCAGTTTTACCGGTTCTGTGCAACAATTTTCTTTGCTCATCGTGTTGGGGGTTTTGTTGGTGGCTTTGCTCTACCGCACTATTACTATTTGTAGTTTGCGCCTCTTCTATTATTAGTGTTGGGGGTAAGTCCTTTGACACAAGATCCGTATAGTATCTATTATCTATTGCAACTGGAGCAGATATAGAAGTTCCAGTGGGTTGTGTAGATGGCATTTGCATAAGGAAAATGAGTGTAAAGGAAAAAAGTGTTCTTTTTTTGTCGTGTTTTGTTTTTAAAACACGCTCGCTCTCGCGACTATTTCACCAAAATTATATAAATAAATATGTATATATTTATATTAGAATATTTTTTAGGAAGAGTTTATTTTTTTTATTTTCCGCGAAAATATTTCAAAAATTTTTATTAATTAAATTTTATTGTTGTCGCATTGGTATATAGAAAAGGATATCACTATTTAGCATGGAACTGAAAATCCAAACGCTGGAAATTTTTTGTGTTTGCTTTTTGGGCGTTTGTTATCTCAGAAGCTTAATTGGAAAGGTTATCGTTATGAAAAATTGTTCTGGTGTTACAGTGTGCTATAACTTTGAGAATATACATGAATTTTCTAATAAAATTGAACCAGGTGCGTTATTTCTTTTAGATTTTATCCAACAATCATTTTGTATAAAGATCTATTACACCTGCAGAACAATGGTAACGTTTGGATAACCCTCTTTCTCATTCATACTATGTGTACAAGTTCAATTCAATACCCTTTTTTTAATAATGTAATGCAAATTCCTATTCGGGGGACAGGCATGCCATGCCATGCACCCATCTGTGGTCACATGAATCGTAGATTATTTGCTTTATTTATCATAAATGAATAATTTACTTTGCAAATCTGATATTTATTATTCTTATTTATGATCATTAAATTTCCTAATATTATACTATAAGAAAAGTTTAGTCTTTATATAAAAACATTGATTTAAAAGAAAAACAGAAAAACAGAATAAAAATGAATTTGATCATCAAAAAAAGGAACTGTTTTGGCTCCTAACCCCTACTTATATATTTCAGTGTTAGAAAATGTGACCTTTACCAAATGTACTTTCAGTAATGACGATTTCGTGATCGGCTTCGATAATAGGATCGCTTTCTATCTCGTGTGCTTGACCTTGATCGACTTCGGTACGATCTTCTTTTATCGCGAGAATGAGATCTTGATCTTCTGCGATCATCATGCCCATATCTTTTATTATTCCTGGAACGAGATCGGTGGTTTGTTCGTTCAACTGACGTTGACCTGCTTCGTCTGGATCTTCCATCCCTCGATAATGAACGATCACGACGATATGGAGATCTGGAATGCGACGAGCGGCGTCGATAATGTTCTAGTGACCGCTCTCGTTTTTCGTTACCTGAATCTTCTTGGGGATTTTTTCTATCTTTTACATCGTTAAGTTCATCCTTTCCAATAATATCAGCCCACGCATTCCAACTTTAGCCATTCAAATGAGTACATATATAATAATAAGCGAGGATGAACTCGAAGGAAGCTCAATTTTAAATAAAACTTTACCGATCATCATCATCTCCTTCTTCCTCCTCTTCTTCCTCCACTTTATTTTTCTTTGTGTCCTCAATACTAGAAGTCTTACCAAATAGTTCATCTCCATTTTTGCTGATAGTGCTGTTATTACTACTGAGATTATTTAGATTGCTGCTGTTGTTGTTGTTGTTGTCGCTGTTAACATTCCCTCCATCCTCTTTACGTTTCTTTTTCTTTTTTCGACCGAATTCATCCCATTCATCATCTTTTTCAGCATCACGGGATTGACGATACTCTATTACTTCATCTCGTTCTAAAAAACCGCCACCGCGTCCTTCACGGGAACCTAAAGTAGTTTCCAGACCAGGCTTGGGCGTTTTGCATTGATTACATTCATTTCGGCGAGCCCAATTAATATTAGAGCAACTAATACAGAAAAAAAATTAAGTCCAAAAGAATTTTTAAAACGCCATTTGTATTTCGTCATGAGAAATCATTTCTAAATAAGACTCACATGGAACACTTCCAGTCTTTTTCAGAGAAAAGACCCTGGATAAAACCATTTTTGTATGTTAAACCCAAACAAGGAACCGTATACGATATACTAACTACTCCACTCAAGGGACCTTATCATCCCGTCTACTACACGTAACGAAACGATACCCCATAGCGGTTGGCAAATTCCCTGCCAACCTCACCACTAGCAGGACTGTTCTCTTCGCGTGCACGCCGTGAAGAGCCACTCTCTCGTTCCCGATCTCTACCCCGATCACGGTCGTAGCGAGTTCCTCCGGCCATTTGATAATGTAGTTTTAGGTTTATTAATAAGAGTATTAAGTTTGCTAAAAATAAAGAACATTATGATTGATTATGCTGTGAAACAATGATTTCTAATTATAGGGGAACACTAGTGCAATTCGGATCGAGTCAATTCAGATATGATCTGGATTGATTTGATCCGGATTGGCAAGTCATGCCACATGCGAAAGAAAAAATTTTGTTTATTACAAGATGTAAACATATTAATAAACATTATTTATTGCAAGGCAGCATTGCTTTTTTTAAGAAAGAAGGAAGAAGAAAAAGGAAAAGAGAGACTAAGATTATTAAGAATATATTTTTGATATCAAATATAAGCTATTTTATGGGCTTTTGAGCTTATAAAATGGATGTAAGTGTCATCTTTGTCTTTCCTTTTGCTATATTATATAATAACAATTTTCTTGTAGGATCATGCAATGGCGGGATGGTACTTATAAGTATTATAATAGCTTACTATTTTTAATATTATATACTCTTTATTTTATTTTCTATAATAACTCATTTAACATTTTTACAATTTTTTATTTGTTTTTTTTTCTAATTCAATTTGTTAACTTTCCTATTTTATAATATATTCATCATTATTTTTATATTTAAGTTCTCTAATATTATTACTTTAATTATATTATAAGTAATTAATCAAAAATATATAAAGCTATTCAATATTAATATGTTATTTGAGATTTCAGAAAAAGAATTTCATGAGAACTTATAGTTACTTATTTCTAATATATAAATATAATAAAGTATATTAATGATAATTTTTAGATCATTTATATTTATTATTTTGCAAAGTTTAATAAATCAAGCATATATAAAAAAGATATTTCTATAAAAAAAATAAAGAAAAATAAGTAAGCATAATTCTGATGAATATAATATAAAAATTAAGATAATATATATTATTACTTTTTAAATAGTTAAAATTTAATCTTTTTAGAATATACTAAATTATATATATTATTATAATATAGATTTTTCATATATATTTTATTAATATTAATTATTTCATATTCATATTTTTATTAGATAATTAATTAATTATATTTTATTAGATAATAATTAAAATAATATTATTAACAGATATTTTTAGATAGTTTTATAAATATAATAATTATAATGAAATTATTATAGTAAAGTTAATAAAATTATTATAATAAATTAGTAATATTATCATAATAAAATTAATATTATAATATTAATAAAACTAGCATTTAAATTATAATAAAAATATTATTTATAAAATTTTTAAAATATATAAAATAATATATCTTATAAAGAAAAATAAATAATTAATTAATAAATAATTAAAAATAATTAATAAATAAATAAAATAAAGAATAATAAGATAAAATAATAATTTAAATATAATAATATTATAAATTAATAATCTTTATTAATAATATCTTATTTATT
>CAJVPS010002239.1:0-12818 GCA_910591765.1 Ambispora leptoticha | reverse complement strand
AACTTGAAATTTTATAAAAAAATCGAGCATTACTATATTCGGAAAAAAGTCCCATGACCCGTGTCAGGGGAGTGTACTTGCGGAGGAATGGGAAACGATTAAACCAGAAATTTAAGAAATTTGGTTGAAAGTATGCCGAGGAGAGTGCAAGCTGTAATTGATACAAATGATATCCAATCCGATATTAAATATAGGTATGTGAATAGCCCTACTTTTGCTGAATAAATGATATATTTTTTATCGTAATTTATTTAAAGGGAAGTGAGAAATATTAATATCAAAATTCGTGATTTACATTGCTGATCATTCCGATTCCAAACGTTTGTCCGGTGAGTGTACATAAGTCACATGGCAAATAATATCAAATTTTGATAAACATGTACATCTACGTAATTTTTAAAGTACCCCTGTGTAAAATAACCCCTAGCTTCTTGCAATGATTCATGTACTATCAAATACATGAACCCCTTTATTTATATTGCGCTACAATTCATATAATGTATTTTTCTGCTTCGCCGAATAAAAATTCGGGATTTGATTGGTCGATAACATTGTACCCTAGAGACAACTAACTCATAATCTAAACAAAGGAACAAATCGAATAAATAAAACTTATGAATAATATAATAAATATATCCCTGCGAAATTAAATTTATGGTTTTATTATAACATATTGATATTGATAAAATAGTAAAAGCATATTTCTAATTTAAAGAACGCTTTACGGTATCATCATTTATTTATCATATAAATTAAAGAAATGAAACCGTCTTTCTCTTAAATAATTTTATTCATTAATGTATATAACTATATAAATTTAAAGGATTTAAAGAATGAAACCGTCTTTCTTTAAAAAAAACTTTTATTTTATCCAAGTGCATGATCATATAAATTAAAAATTTGAAGAATGAAACCGTCTTTCTTTAAAAAATTTTATTTATTCAAGTGTATAATCATATAAATAAAACTATTATACTGCACGTGTTAGTATGCATAAAACATATCGTTATCTTAATTTTTCTTGATACAAGTACGTATGCATTGTGATCAAGAAAATTCCCAATCTCTATAAATCTTATAAGCACAAATATAGAAATCTGTGATCCAAACATAAATGTACATGTAAATAGAACATTTTATACATGGATTTATAAACTATGCATCTAAGCTCATCTGTATTACATGTAAAGAGAAACTATTGTTACCACAGTTATGCTGAGATACAATTTCCGCATAATTTATGATACTAGCTATAGTTTCGTCTAACAATCTTCGCCGTTATTATTTATTTAACATTTATTTTAATTTTAACTTTTCGTTTAACATAAGACCTGTTTAACAAAGTTCAAATAGATTGGAATATTCCTGAACTTTTATAAATGGAAAAGTTAAGTACTGTCAAAAAAATCCTCTCTAATAAATAAAATGATAAAAATAGCCTTGTAAACTAACCTTTACTTGTGAATTATTATTTTTTCTTGATTATTTTCAAATCTTGTTTTCCATACAAGTAGTAGAGTAGCTTCAATATAAACAATTCATACCGAGTTTTTATTCTTATTTTATTGGCAGAAACTAAGTTCGACATTTGATTTTGAACATCAAATCGAAACCATTTGCATTGTTTTTTTCCAGCCGCGTCAATAAATCCTATTTTATTATTGTTAGAAAATTATTCCTATAAAAATGAATTATAAAGAGTATAATATTAATAAATGATTTTATTTTAAATTGGTATTATAATTAATTCTAATAGAATCAGAGAACTATTCAAGCAAATATGATCCATATAGTAATTAATACGTACTAAAAGATTTATGAAAAATAATTCCTCTGGCCGTTATTTCCTATATACATGTATATGCTGATACAATATAAATACCAAGCATCAAATTTATATCTTTTCATATATGTATAAACGCGCAATACAGTACATAGAGCATGAATCACTACCGTTACACATACGTATGTAATTGTACATGTATAACGATATCGTTACTAACGATTCATGCTTATATAAAACGCATTCTAATGAGCACATCTTTCCTAAGTGCACTTGCATGGCCAGTCCCAAGAATATGCATTTATGTTGGTGTTACTGTATCATAAGTCATAAGTCGGATTTTTTAACATAAAAATTTAATAAATTTTTATATTTGATATATATATTAGTACTCATACATATCAATATGAGCACAATGAGTTCTAGGCTAAACTTGAAATATTATAAATTGTTCATTTGTGATCGCCAACGGGAACTCTAACGATCTAACTTGATGCGTATAACGATAATGCACTGAATTCGAATTTATATTATAGTTTACGGAGACATATCACACTGTACGTACTTTTAGAGGTTGTCTGAATAAAAATATTGGCAATACGCAATTAAGCCAATTCGTTCTCTCCTTTATCCGAACAATCATTACGCAGTGCGAAAATATTAGATTAAGGAATATAAATTAAAAATTTAGTCCAATAAGAAAACTTTATCATTTTACAAGTTCATTCAACATTTTCTATATTCGTTATAGAATTCCATAAGTTCAAATATTAAAGTCGGGTCTACCCAACATCCCGAAATCCAACATCCCAACAACCCAACTTCCATGAAGATCCGTTATCTATCTTGTAACACACCGATCGTTGTGTTTTTTTAATTAAAATTTACGTTTAATTCCCTTTTATTTTAAATCAGTTAGTCATTAACGAATTAAAAATAAAGTTACGCAATTACCAAGGTTATTTATCGCGTTGATGTTTAAATGTTAATAAATGCTAATTGTCGATCCCTATAATGGACTAGTTTGTCGGGAAGTTGGCTTTTGTCGGGAAGTTGGGTTGTCGAGATGCTGGATTGTCAGGATGTTGGATTTCGGGAAGTTAAATTGTCGGGAAGTTGGGTGGTCGGGAGATTGGGTTGTCGGGAGGTTGGAATTTCGGGAAGTTGAGTGTCGAGATGTTGGGCGGCACCCATTAATCAAGTCAAACTCTCTATATTCATTGCACTTGGAAAAGCAAAATTGGGTGATTATAGACTATATAGAGGTTTTTGAATTATAGTTACTTAAAAAGGGTGACTATGAAAAAATGTGCGTTTCCTTTTATTCTTTTATAAAGAATTTTATGATAAATGTCTTTTTTGTTTATCACTTTACGAGTTCATTCAACTTTCTCTATATTCGTTGTAGAGTACTAGAAGTTTAAATACTAAAAATTAGTTCGTTTTATTCTTATTTAAGACCCTTGTTGATAAAATGCCTTTCTGATATAATTATGATTGCTAAGAGGAATTGTAATAATAAATAACATTAATGGTGGTGATTATTAATTAAAGATAACTTAGACACAATGATACTTAGTTTAAACAGGAGCTTAACTAAAGTTAAAGATTATTTGGCTTATCAATCAAATATACATTTCGACGAGCTAAAAAAAAGGATTCAATACTAGTATTGCTAGTTTTTGTAAAAGTTAAATTTCTCACATTCTATTCAACCGTCGTTAATATGACATCGTGGTACACAGTAAAGAAACTGTCATAACTAATATGTCATAATAACGAACAATTTTGTATATAGCTCTATATAGAATGTATTGTTTGATTTGGTAATATAAACGAGTTGTCATATCAACTGGTGTCATATTAACGAGGTTTGACTGTTTATATGTATATATATCGAGCTTGAAAAGTATATGCATATGAGATAAAACTTATATATATATAGCTTAGGGGAAAGAGAAAGATAGTTATCTTAAGAAAATTTTGAAGCGCATTCAATGATATGCGTCCATCAGCACACCTAAAGCATTATTATCATTTACATTCGATGTAGGAGACTGACTATTAAAGATATCAGTTCCAACAGTTCCAATAATGATGCTTTGCGTCATGTTCAAATAAACAGCTGAAGGTTGCTGTGGATTTTGTTGATTCTGTTGGTTATTCTGTTGGTTATTTTGTTGGTTATTCTGTTGGTTGTTCTGTTGATTCATTCTTTCAACTTGAGCGTTACGATAATTTGAAATGAGTTAAAAAAACGTTTGCAAACTTTGTTAAAAACAAGAAAAATTTATTCTTTGTGAGAAAGCTTGGTTTTATATTCTTCATAATTGGAACGGTATGCTTATTACTTGTATCCACAGAATATTGATTGATTGTGATACTGATAAGAAATCATATAGTACATGTACTCGGAATCTTGTATTTCGATTCAAAATGTGTTATCGCTGTAGATTTTGAATTTCCAAAGCTTTTCGGATTGTCCCATCCCATTTAAACTCTTGTTTAACTTCAAAGCTAGATCAATAATAAAATATACATATGCAAAATTAGACGTTAAACAAATTTAATTAGAATAAAAACGCGGTAAAATTTGTGTGTTTCCTGTTCTGTCTAACTTTATCCAAACTGACCTATATTGTTGTATCTCGATATAGTCATGATTTAGAAATAAATACACGTTTTTATTTACTAATTGTTACAAATTATAAGAAATTTCACTATCACTTTAGTCACACCCAATTTTGTTTCCCAATCCTGTGACTATATCGAGGTGCGGTTTTAACTATTTTATAGAGATTAATGTTAGTATTAGAAATTATATTTATTATCAAAGTTAAATAGGGCGTGCGAATATATTTTATTTATGTACTCTCATTCATTGCTTTCTTTTTCAAATTGAAAATATTTACCGTAATATAAATTTTTAAAAGTACGCCCTTATAACTTTTTCATTACTTACCCTTTCATTCATAGATTTCTTTTTATTTTCCAGTAGTACCCTTTAAAAGTTATCTGTGTATAAAAATTACTATTTTCGTAGAATAATTTCTGAAATTACAAATAGCTAGTTTTCAAATAAACCAATATACATGTACACCGTATCGATACACAAATACGTACACAAATATGCACATGTAGGACCACCATCACGTCTACTGATTCTAAGCATCGAATTTCCACATTTACTTTGTATTATAACGAACCTATAATAATTCATGAATTTAATGTTCATTATAAGCTGTGATTGTTATAAAAAGATTTGTTATACTCCAGTTGCGACTGTACAAAGGAAACTTTATTAAAGTGTTTTTGGATCTATCATAAAATTTACCAAAAAAATCAACTCAATGAGATTATAACGACTCCATTCTGAATTAGATTCATAATAATATATAATTATTGCGAGTTGAATTTCAAAGTCTCGAAAATTTAATTGAAGCTGTCTAACCTCATATTTCTATTTTTCACTCGATCAAGTTTTTATATCATGAGGCAAAATAATAATTTTCTTTTTATATTAATATTATTATATTTGTTTGAGACATGTGATGATTGTAGATTTTGACAGTCACAGGAACTTGATTTTCATCACCTTAAAAAATATGTTGTCATTTACAAATCGATATGCTAAACATCTAAGCATTATCGTTATGATTGTCAATATGTATCAGAAGCACATACATAATGTATAAAATGTTGCATAAATGACTGTTTTGCTTCCAAGTTTTAGAAAGGTTTCAAGGAAAGGTCAACAGATCTTGCATCTATGATGTCTAAATTTGATAAAATATAAAATTTTTTATAATGTCTCACTTTTTCGGATACTTAATCGACATTTTTCAAAAGATATCAATATTTACGTTGAGCGCATTGTAATTAAATTCCCGTTAATTGTTTCTTTAGTAATTTTCTAAAATCAAATGATACAATTTTTTATCAAATAATTATTTTCTCTCAACAAGTATTCTCACCTACAAAATAAATATTAAAATTCTCTATTAAGATCAAGAATATTAGCGCCAAATGGACGACGACGCCAATCCAATGTACATGTACATTGACTATCGCTATCACAGGATGTGTATGGATATATTTAATATATATATATAAATGTTCTTTGTGCGAAAGCAGATGTAGATTCTTTTATTTTTCTTGTGTGTACAGTACATGGCTTTAAATGGTTAGAGTTTGGAACCGGTTACACATGTCACTTATGAAAATGGACATGAAATTTTACAAAAAAATCCTAGCATTTCCAATATCGATTAATACACCTGGTTTCGATACTCATTTTAAAGCTAATAACTAGTAGAATATGTCATTCCAATTAAGTAATCTATACAAATATTTTTAATTAGTGAAATTTGAGCTTCGAACAGTTTTGTTATCAGGAAGGATTGAAAAGGATGCCCTAATAAAAACGTACTTCTTTGAGGGGAACTATCAACATTACAATTTTCAATTAAATTGGTAACAAAAATTCGTTGAGTTATTGGATCAAAAGTACCAAATTAATGTTAATACAGAGATAAATAACTGAAAATTGTTATGTATTTAAGATGCTCTTTTTTTATTGGGTCAATCACAAAACTGTTCGAAGTTAAAATTTCATTAATTAAAAATATTCGTATGAATCACTTAACATTCCTAAATATAGACAAAAATATTTAACATTTTAAATATTCTCTAGTTATTAGCTTTAAAAATGAGTATAGAAACCAGGTGTATTAATCGATATTTGGAAGTAGGATTTTATTGTAAATCTTTTCATTCCGTTGCATAAGTGAGCTACTGTATTTTGTAATGTCAAAATTCGAATACAATCCGGCTTATATTCGTATTTTAATATTAAAAATACATGTATAACCGGTTACAGACTCTAGAATGATTCAATGAAAAATAATAAAGTAGTCGTTTCAACATAGGCATGTCTATAAAATGAACACTAAATAATATATTGGGCTAAAATTTAAGTTATTATAAATAAATATTAATCGGTTCTTTTGCATATATATAAATATTCAAGAAAATCATTAACAAAGTCAATTTATGAAGAGTTTTGCTTTAATTAGTACTTCTCTAAATTCATATTCTTATCAGCTTGGACTTTTTTCTAAAAGTATAGTATAGGCTGTTCCCAGATGTATATACATTTAGAGAAGTGTGACTGTGATCATATGAAATCAAGATGAAAATGCAATGAACTTGAAATTATGAATTAATTTTTCACCAGTGGAAATGCATGATTCACTTGTTTGTTATAAATTGAACGCAAGTTCATGATCTTTGTAATCAGCGTACCTATTTTTATATAGACATATCGGTCTATATTAAATTTCAAGCGAAAATAGAAAAAGCAAAAAAATTTTAAATAAATTTATGGTTAATTACAATCAAGCAAATATTTTCAACTCAGTCCAAAAGTTATCAAATATTTGTCCAAACTATACTAAATATAAAATATGCTACTAATAATTTTGCTCAAGATTTTTTGAACATTTGGTTAGATAGTTATATGTTAAAGAAAAGTTAAGATTTCTCTACGCTGGATAATATCAATCACAGTCACTGTAAAATATGCATGAATTTTCAAGGTGGTTTACAGTGATCATGTGTTTTGAATGTTAAAGTAAATTCGTGTATTAAGAATAATTATCTTATTTTTTTCAACTTATGCGCCATGTCTTACTATATAAAAAGATCATTAAGATATTATGTTGTACATTCACTAATAGTTGAAAATGGGAAGATAAATAAATACAAATTTCTCAATAAAGGACTGTCTATGCTTTCTTGTTCACATTTTAGCTTTGCCTTAATAAAAAATAATTGAATCACAATTTGCTCACGAGGAAATTCAAAAAATTTAAGTACTTGAACTGTCCTCTAATAATGTTGACCAATTGAACACTGGTTATTTATTGAAAATATTTTTAATCATATTATTGTTCTCACGAGAACACTATCTGACTGAAATTTCGAATACCATTGAAAAACTTTTTAAATTATGAAATTCTTTAATAATTTCACAAAAATCAAATTTACAATTCAATAAAAACCTTTCGTCAGAGTTTTGCTTTGACGAATTCACGATTGATGAAACCCATGACGATTGATAAATCCGTGATTTATTTAACCAAATTACTACATACACTGGTGTGCAAAAAAAATGGCAATTAAAAAATTATTCAAATAATATAAATATTTGTAAATTAAGTTATATTTTATTTTATTTTATTATGTAATAACAAGTATTCGATTTTATTAAAAACTTGATGATATCTTCTTTGCAATATAATAAACAAATTTACTTAAAATTTATTGTATAATAACTTATTGAATGATTCTAATTAATTTTTTTAAAAATTTTTATAACTGTTTTAACAAGCTAATTTTTTGAATAAGAATTATTTTATGGTCTTAAATAAACTTGTTCTCAAAATATTAAAGAATATATATATATAGATTTATATTACTTTGTATAATTATTTAATTATTTGTTATCAAGTTAAATAAGTAATTAGAGCAAAATAGTCAGGTTTGGTATTACCTTACATAAGAAATGTTTTTGACAAAAATTATCATAATTTCTTATAATGAAATAAATGTATAAGGTAAAGGGTATTGTGTAAAGATCATTTATTATTCATAACTAAACGAATCGAATGCTAGTATTTTTGTGCGATTTCGATCACTGGGTAACGAAATATCGCAAAATTTTATGAGTGAATTTGGCTTTTAGGCGCAATCTCTCATGAAAATATCTCATTTGATTTGTAATGTTTAAATGATCGAATAAAGGTGTTTTCGTGCTACATGATGAGATATCGAATAGGTAAAGGATTGATTGGTATTATGATTTTTTTATTTTTGATTGCTACAATATCCACATTAAATTAAAAATTTTAGGCTTATAAGAGCTTTCAATAAAACTATACACTACGGTAATTTTAGTATTATAAGTTTCTTTGATTTTCATCATTAATTTTTTCGCGGATTAATCTTTTAGTTGTAATTGTTTTATTTTCGGCTTTTAGATCCTGTATAAATAAAAAAATTAAAGAAGCAAGCATTTTCATAAATTTTACTAATAAAAATTGTTAACTTCGTCACAATATCCCCTTTTACCTTATAATAAAATTTAAAATTTTATTGGTGTAAATTCTTTTATATTACACATATAATAATTAATCTATCACAATAAAAAATTTAGTTTTTTTCACATCGTTCAGGAGGAAGAACTTTATTAAAAGCGTTTTGTAGTTTTCGGTATCTGTATTGCCTTTTCTCTGTAGTAGAAATCCTAATTTAGTCAATAGTCACATTTACTTCATTAACTTCATTATGAAAATAGTTTCGTCAGATATCATTCCCCCAACAAAATTTATCGTCATATGATCGAATGTACTGCGAAAGCAAACGTAAATGCATACATGTACATGTATATGGAATCCTCCGATTCGATGATAAACATGGGGAAAATATTTTTTTACAGTCAAATATTTGACCGCTTATCAAGTTTGCACAATATTCATACGCCATTACTTTCTCTTACTCATTCTATTTGCTTTAATTATCGAACAATTCTTTATGTCCATCACACAAGAATTCTTAATGATCAAGGAGACATTTTATAAAAGAAAATAAATTATATTTAGTCTTTGTTACTCTATTGAATATAGAAAATGATAAATGAGCTTGTAAAATAGTACATTTTCTCATTGGGCTAAAGTTGTAGCTTATATTGTTAATCTAATCTTTTCGCTATGTTCAAGACAAGGCGTAATTGATAAGTTTATTGAACGAAAATGAATTAACTCGTTGTGCTCAGCAAATCTCTAAAATTTGAGAATATATCTCCGAAAATTAGATCATTTATACGTAAAATCACGAAATAACGTAGATACGCGTTATTTTGAGTACGCCCAGGTGCGTTATTTCGAAATAAAAGTCGATTTTCTAAACATGAGAATTACAAAATAACGCCCATGTGTGGCATATAAAATTATACATGCACATGTATATACCTGTACATAATAAATAGCGATATAGTATAGAATACAAGTTTTTGCTTTTTTTTAAATCGCTGCATAAACTAAAAAACGGATAAGATTATATGGCCCATTTCTACTTACAATGCTATGTATGTACGCGTTCATACATTCACTGATAGGAGCGTCTTATTTCGGGCGTCCATGGGCGTTATTCGAGACTACGTATGCTATTTTTAGAGGATGTGATTGTCGAAATAACGCCATGCTCGTTATTTCGCAGTTTTACGGTAAAATATATGTTATTCTAAAAAACTAATCAAAACGTAAAACTCGGTTGCGCTGGTATTTTTTATTAGCCAGCGATATATGAATCAAGTTAGATTGTTAGAGCTCCCATTGGCGACTACGGGAATATTGTTAAAACAATAGGAATTCCGTGAAATGTAAAAAATCTTTAATTTATACAACGTATTACACTGATTAAATTATCTGCAATCATATTATCAGAAGACCGGAGTCGTGAATTACGGCTTTAAATAAAAATTTATCAATGCAATGAGTATGTGCATGCACATCTATACCCTATAAATTACGAACTGCATGTCTCATTGAGTAAAAAAGCAAAGTTAAATGCAATTAGTCACAATTGTATGGGTTTTTCTTCGCCTGTGGAAAAAATAAAAATTCTAATCCAATGAAAAAATTTTATTATGACTTGCTCGTTATTATTTTCTAAGATCATTCATCATTCCTATATATGTTAGAGAAAGCTCAAAGAATTAAATAAATTCTACAAGCACAAACAATAAGTCGGGTACATATGTATACAATCAAATATTTACTCTTCATATAGACTCCATTGATAAATACATTCGGAGATAAAAAATCCAGATTATTAAAGCGGCTTACGTTATAATATGATGATATAAGAGAACTATTAAAATATAACGGTAATCTAAATAGAATTGTTCTATTGAAACCTCAGCAATAAATATTTTATAACTATTAAATTCATCTCTTTACAGTTATCCCATCCATTGTAAAAATGTGATTTAAAGAGGTTATATAGAAGTTGAATTTTTATGCTTTATAATATCTGGGACTGGCGGATATCTGTATACTATTCCCCAACTCGGTTCTTATGGGTCATAACTGGTATGAAAAGGTTTAGTTTTATTTTCAATCGATATTGCATCATACGTAAATTAACTGAATTTAATTTAAAAAAACGAAGATTTATAGACTTACTATACACCTACTATAATTAATATTGAGAGGATAACATATAGCTTCATTCAAAGTTGACATTTGGACCGGTCCAAGCAAAATCTTGGGCAAGTCCAAAATATTTGTTCATAAATCTGTCCTAACTATTAAATATCAAAAAATATCATTAATAACACTTATCATTTGGATCAATTTTGTGCAAAAATCTAATGCTAACCCTGTAAGCAACTTCATATTTCTAATGAAATTTAATAGAAGTTGCTCATTAAACAAGAGAGAGAGAGTGATTTAATAAAATTTATCGATATTTGCACGAGTTAAAGGATACTGTATGCTCATGCAACATACGCGGTATACGTACAAATAACACAAACCTTAAGCATTCTCAACGCATATTATAAAATTTTTTTCTTATACTAAACTCGAGCTCTTGTAATGTAGAACAAATAAAATTTCTCGTTCATTGATACTAAAGAAAAAATGATATGCATATAAATTTACAAATCAGCAACTTATGAATCTATTAACTTTTTATTTTACTGTTTATTTTTCAGTTATTCTCGTGCTGTTTCTTTTAATAAAACCACAAAAACCTAATTAAAAAGAGACCATTACATCAAAAAAATTTAAAAAGCTCAACTTAGCAATCAACAATCTTTATTTAAAAATTTTAAATTTATTAGTTTATATTTAAAAATATCACAGATAATTTATAAGACATTTAATAAATGGCACTAATAATTACGGATCATGTGAAATTCTCATATTAGTATGTTAAATGCACATAATCGTTATCGTAGCTAAAAAGAGATGCTCGCAATGTTAAAGGTTTTTTGTACTAGAAGTTTTTGGGCGAGACTATAGATTAATGTGACGCTTTTCTGTCTAATGCTTATATCGATTTCTGCAGATATCGTCATTGGTGTCGAATTTTTAGGATTCTATGTGCCTTAATCCTAACCATAATCGTAATATTATTAAATGTTTGTGTCATGCGATTTGATTGGATTACACTTAAAAATCAGAGATTCACATCGAAAATAAGTTGATAAGCTAAATAATCTCACACCAACATAAGTTTAATTTTTAAATAATATATAGTTTCATAGCATCTTAGTCATGTTTAATTAGCAATTCTGTTTTTTCGCATTTGTTTATTATTACAATTCTCCTTAACAATAATAGTTATAACAATAATAGTTATATCAGAAAGGAATTTCATCAATGAAGTTCTTTATAAGAATAAAAAGGAAACAACTTTATTATTTATAGAATTTGATGAATGAACTTATAGAATAATAAACAAAAGGCATTTATTATAAGGTTTTTATAAAGAATAAAAGGAAACACTTTAGTATTTGCATTTAGCTAATATAGAAATTGATGAATGAACTTTGTAAAATGATAAATTTTTCTTATTGGGCTAAAATTTTAATTGTATCATTTTATCCGCTAACAATAGACGCATCAAGCTAGATCGTTAGAGCCCGTAGACAATCACGCGCATTTGTTACAACAACAAATATACAATTTATATTGAACCAATTTATCATTGAGCTCATATTGACATGTATGAGTACTAAATATATGTATCAAATTTCAAAATTTATTCGATTAATAATAGATTTTGATTGTCGATACATGTATAATAATATACAACATGTATGCGCAAAATATAAAATTCTACAAAAGATATGGTAATACATATAGAATTGATATTGAAATTTCAATAATAAATATTTTGTTCTTTGTTACAGCCATCTCTTCACATAATTATACCATTGGGAACAGCAGAAAGTATGGCTTTAATG
>CAJVPS010002238.1:0-12820 GCA_910591765.1 Ambispora leptoticha | reverse complement strand
AAATACTTTGTGAATAGTGAAACTATTTCAGAAGCAAGAGATGGAAACAAATCTGAAAAACAATTTTGTACTGATTGCTTTACTCAATAACAACTCAATTTACCTGCCTGTAACTACTGTGGACTTCAAGATGAAGCTAGATACTTTCTTGAAGTAATCTGAGGATATAATGATATCAAATATTTTTGTGACTACACTGAATAATATGTGTACGCATTTAATCATAGTGATTGATAAAAAAATAATAGCACTATTAGAAAATTGAGAAGTGATAGTAACTTATTAAATGTTTACTAACAATATAATGAAATTGGAAAAGCAATACTCACCCAATATATCACTGATTATGATGAAGAAGAAGAGATGCAATATATTACTTATGATAGATCTGAAGAAGTATCAGTCCAAGAAATCTTCCTGGCCATTTATCAATAATTATCTCCTTCTCAAAGAAAACAACTTGCTCAATTAGAATACATTAATGTAAAACTCTGTAATGAATGTTTAATTTCTTGTGATTCAAATATTTATGAAGATTATGTACAATCTGAACAAGTTGAAGAATTACTGGAAGAAAAATATTCAGAATCAGAAAAAGAAGAGAAAGCTGAAGATAGTGGTTATAATTCAATTGAAGAAATCTTAAATGAATATTATATAATATCTGGAGATTATAAAGATGAAGTAAAAGAAGAAGAATAACTTGGAGAACAGTCAGCAAATTTAATAATCAAAATTTACAATGACAAAGATAAAAAAAAATATCTAAATGAGCTCATGAATATAATGCAGGCTTTGATCTTAAATATCCTGGAGAAGAAGCAATCCTGATTCATTCTTATCAATATTATAATTGATCTTTATTTGGCAATTGAAGTTTCTGTAGGAACTGTTTGTCAACTAATATCTTGATCATCACTGGCCAAGAAAGAAATAGAAGTTAAAGGAGAAATTATTGATGCTGAATATACTAGAAATATTAGAGTTCTTTTGCATAACAATTCCAACAAATCTTATGAGATCCAATCTAATAAACAAATTACTTAAGCAATCTTTTTATAACTCACTCCAATTGAAGGAATGACACCTGTAGATACTAGAGAAGAATTAGAAAAATCATTTCATGGAACTCAAGGATTTGGATCAACTAGAAAGGATGAAATGAAAGCATACTTTCTAGATAAAGAAGAAATTGAAAAAATAGTTAAACAAAGAGAATTAACACTTGAACAACAGACCTACCTAGTAAATAATGTTCTCTCTATTCTTGAAGAGACAGACAACTTTGAAACTCCCTCAACTAATCAGCTCACAGAATCAGAATACAAAAATAGTGATTTAGAAGATCCTGAAGAACCAACAGTTATAATTGAACAAATTCAATCTCAAAAGTTCTAACCCAAGAAAGAAATTATCATATCAAATAGAATGGATAGTCTCATTCAAGCTCTTGGAGAATTAACTCGATCCATGAAGATACAAAGAATAAAGAAGATCCTTATTTTAATTTGTAAATTTAAGAGTAATAATCAGGATCCAATTGAATGGTTACATAATTTTGAAGTAGCCACAAAAGCTAATGGAATCACTAATGACAGAAAGATTGAGATAGTAAGAGGATACCTAGAGGGATCAGCTGCTACCTGGTTTAATCAATGAGCTACAAATAATGATCTTAAGTTAGATAACTGGAAAAATGAAGATCATGATAAACATGACTTTACTTGCCAATTTATTCTTAAATTCCATTCACCTTATAAGGTGTAACAATAGCAAGATGAATTGGAATTCTTAAAGCAAACTGGAACTGTAGAAGAGTACACTAATCGATTCATAAAACTAGAAAGTAAAGTAGATCCAAAGAATGATTATCCAAAAGAATATAAGATTTGAATTTTTAAGAAAGGACTCAAACCAGAAATTTGAAAATAAGTTAATTTAAATGCTGATAATACTATAGAAAGCATTATTAAAACTGTCAAAAATGTAGAAAAAGCTGATTCAGATCCACTTGAACAAATCTATCATCAAACTCAAGCTCAATCAACTGATGAATGGAATGCTCTTGCTAAGGTTTTGCGAGATCTGATCAGTAGGTTAGATTATGTAAAATCTGATAAAAGATATAATAATCAGAATAATAACAACAATCAACAATGAAATCAGTCAAGAGACCAATTTACTATTATTTGCTATACTTGTAGAGGAAAAGGATATATCAGTAGATACTATCCAAACAATATTCAGTCTATAAATCAGCAGTCCAACAATTAAAATACTTCTCAAAATTGGAATAATTAAAATCAGAACAATAATAGTAATAATAATAATCAGCAGAATCAGAACACCTGAAACCATAATTAGCAATCTAATAATTCTCAAAATCTGAATATTACTTCTCTTTTTACCTAAATTCAGAATTTAATAGCTGCTTTGCAAGCATCTGGAAATAGTCCATCTAGTGATTAATCAACTCAATCTAGTTCTTCATTACTAGTAACTCATGATTATCTTGCTGAAGAAAGAAAATATCAAAGAACTATCAAAAAAGAAGAAGAAAGTGAAAAAGAAAATGAAGTTACTCAACCTTTACCTAAAGTACCCAAAGAAGACAAGACCAACTTGGAGAAGAAGAAATGAAAGAAAGGAAGAGCTCACCTTCTGATTATAGTCAAACATGCAGAAATCTATGATATACTTGAAGATTTGGCATCACAAAAGGCCAATATTACTATTGCTCAGCTTATCAAGACATTACCTGAACAAAGAATTTGAATGTCAAAAGGGATGAGAAAAGAGCCTCAAAAGAAACTTAAACGAAAAATTATGTTCATCCAGAAGATCAAGACAACCTCAGTCTGGTATGAAGCCAAAGTTGGAAAAACTCCTGTAAACTTAATCATAGATACTAGAGCCTCAGGATGTGTCATCAAACATGAATTTCTCAAATGACTAGGAATAAAAATTTAACAAAAATCAAATATCTCCATGTCTGATATCAATGGACATTCCAAGCAACCATTAGGAGCTATAGATAACTTCCCTATTATCATTGATGAAATCATAATTCCAGCTGAAGTGGATATTACTGAAGCTCGAACTTATAGTCTTGTAATAGGTATGAATTAGTTAAATAAGATCAATGTCAAAATTAATCTAAAGAAAAATATTATGACCTTTGATTGGAATGGAGAAGAAGGAAGAGTGTCAATCAAATTTATTCATGAATAATAAAATGCTATAACTAATGATAATGATGATGATACTGAAATATCCTCTAGTGAAACTTCTGATAATAAGTTCAAAATTGAAGATCAAAACCTGGAAGATTGTAATTTTTTATGGTGAATATCTGATAAACCTTGGACTCAGATTTATACTTTACCTAAATGACTTAATGATGTAGACTTTGAAAAAGTTTTCTAAATGATCATAAACTCAATTCCTAAAGTTAGAAATGTTAAAATTTTTGAAGAAGGAATTCAGGTCAAGGATATAACTCTCACCTGGAAAGAATACTTAAAATTAGAAAGAAGATTTCAACAAAATCACTATCAAAGTTCTCAATAGACTTTTGACTGGAGAGATTCTGCAGCTGAATGTTAATGTCATCATAAATTATCAACATCTAAACATGAATGCCCTCAATGTTTTGATGATCTAGTTATCTGGATTAATGTCAAGATGAATACTTCAAACAATCTGTCAACAATTTTACTCCAGAATGAAAATAAAGACTGGTGGTTAGAAGTAGAGCATATCCAAGAATTAGAAAAGATATCAATCACTAAAGAAAAGTTCTTCTCTAAAAGTGAAGCTTTACAAAAATTAAAGCTAGAAGAAAGAATAGTTAAATGTTCACATTGTAAATACTTTGTGGATAGTGAAACTATTTCAGAAGCAAGAGATGAAAATGAATCTGAAAAATAATTTTGTACTAATTGTTTCACTCAATAACAATTCAATTTACCTGCCTGTGATTACTGTGAACTTTGAGATGAAGCTAGACACTTTCTTGGAGTAACCTGAAGATATAATGATATCAAATATTTTTGTAACTACACTGAATAATGTGTGTACGTATTTAATCATGGTAGTTGGTGAAAAAATAATGGTACTATTAGAAAATTGAGAAGTGATGGTAACTTGTTAAATGTTTATCAACAATACAATGAAATTAGAAAAGTAATACTCATCCGATATATTACTGATTATGATAAAGAAGAAGAGATACAATATATTATCTATGATGAATCTGAAGAAGTATCAGCCCAAGAAATTTTCCTGGCCATCTATTAACAACTTTCTCCATCCTGAAGAAAACAACTTGCTTAATTAGAATATATCAATGTGAAACTCTGTAATGAATATTTAATTTCTTGTGATTCAAATATTTATGAAGATTGTGTACAATCTAAACAAGTTGAAGAATTACTAGAAGAAAAATATTCAGAACTGGAAAAGGAAGAGAAAGCTGAAGATAGTGGCTATGATTCAATTGAAGAAATCCTAAACAAATATTATATAGTATCTGAAAACTATGAAGATGAAGTAGAAGAAGAACAACTCAAAGAACAGTCAGCAAATTTAATGATCAAAATTTATAATGATAAAGATAAAGGGAAAATGCCTGAACAAGCCTATAAACATGATGCAGGCTTTGATCTTAGACACCCTGGAAAAAAAATAATCCTGGTTCAATCTTATCAAATAATTATGATTGATCTTTATTTGACAATTAAAGTTCTTATAGAAACTGTTTGTCAATTAATGTCCTGATCATTGCTAGCCAAAAGAGGAATAGAAGTTAAAGGAGGAACTATTGATACTAGATATATAAGAAATATTGGAGTTCTTTTGTATAACAATTTCAACAAATCTTATGAGATCTAACCTAATGAATGAATTGCTCAAGTAATCTTTTTACAACTCATCCTAATTGAAGGAATAACATCTGTAGATACCAGAGAGGAATTAGGAGAATTATCTCAAGAAACTCAAGGATTTGAATCAACTAGAAAGAATAAAATAGAGACATACTTCCTAGATAAAGAAGAAATCACAAAAGTAGTTGAACAATAAGAATTAACACTTGGACAACAAGATGCTTTGCATAATTTATTACAAGCTTATAAAGATATTTTTGCATCAGACCTAAATAAACTTGGATGAACTAATATAATTTAATATTCAATTAATACTGAAAACAAAAAGCCTATTCATCAAAAGACTTACAGAGTAACTATATCTGATCAAGAATTTATTCATGATGAAATCCAATAAATGATAGATGCAGATATTATCCAAAAATCCAATAGTCTCTGGGCTTCACCTATTATAGTAGCAGCAAAGAAAAATAGCAAGAAATAATTTTGTGTTGATTACAAAAAGCTCAATACTCTTACCAAGAAAGATATCTATCCTTTATCATGGATTGATAAAATAATAGATAATCTTGAAGATGCAAAATGGTTTTCATCTATGGATCTTACCTCTGATTATTGGCAAATTGAAATGGAACTATCTAGTATTAAAAAAATAACCTTTATTTCAAGAGAAGGATTATACAAATTCAAAGTTATACCTTTTGGACTTTGCAATGCACCAGTAACTTTTTAACAAGCTATGAATAGCATACTTGGAGATTATAATTAGAAATTTGCCATGGTCTATATTGATGATATAAATATATACTCAAAAACTTGGAAAGAATATCTGGAATATCTACAAAAAGTTTTTCAACAAATCAGAGAAGCTGAATTAAAACTCAACTTGGAAAAATGTAGCTTTACTCAAGATAACTTATTCTTTCTAGGACACATTATTACTTAAGATGGAATTTTATCTGACTCTTCAATAATTTAACGAATTTAAGAGTTTCCTACACCAACAAATATCAAGAAGCTTAGATCATTTCTAGGACTAGCTGGATATTATAGAAAATTTGTTAAAGGATTCTCACAGATAGCAGCATCACTATTTAAACTTTTAAAGAATGATGTTATTTTCATTTGGACTGTAGATCAAGAAAATGCATTTCAAACTTTGAAGAAAAAACTTATCACTGCTTCAATCTTAATTTATCCTGACTTTACTAAGAAATTCTATCTTTATACTGATGTCTTTGACTCTGGACTTGGTGCAGTATTATCTCAAAAAGATGATGAAGGAAGAGAATGAGTAGTAGTTTATGCAAGTATTTCATTAAAACCAGCAGAAAAGAATTATAGTATCACTGAAAAAGAAGCTCTGGTTGTAGTCTAGACTGTTAGATAATTTCGATATTATCTTCTTGAATCTCTTTTTGAAATTGTTACTAATTATAATATACTTCAATGACTATTTACCAAACAAGTTAATCCTGGATCTCAAATTTCAAGATGGATAATGACCATGATGGAATACAACTTTATTATTACTTATAGAGCTGGAAAGACTAATCAAAATATAGATACACTTTCAAGAATATATTCACAGGAGTAGAACACCAAATTCACTTAATTAATTAACTAATCAAAATAATTTTTACTAGACAACTAATTAAATGACTTACCCAAACCTGATTGATTTAACACAATAGATTTAACCACATATTATAATTTAATGAGATATTTAGAAAATGAAAGTTATCCTGTAGGATATACTGAAGAACAGCAGAAGAAAATTTGTCAACAATCAAAATACTTTTTAATTATTAATGAAGTACTTTATAAAAAGAATAGAAGAAGAGAACCTACCACATCACTTTAAGTATTGAAAAAAAATGAAATTGAAGCAGTAATGACTAACATACATTCAGATTTACTTACTGGACACTTTGAATTTGATGGAACTTATTAATGAATAGCTATTAGATATTAGTGAAATGAAATGAGAACAGATATAAAGAACTTTGTTAGATCTTGTGAAACTTGTCAAAGAACTAGTAGATGAATAATAAAATAATCTCTACATCCTATTAAAGTTGGGCAATCTTTTGACAGAATTATAATTGACCTTGTTAGCTCTTGTAAAGTAATCAAGAAAAGAAATTGATATATTGCTATAGTAATAGATCCACTCACAAAATAGTTTGAAGCAAAAGCAATTCCAAATAAAGAAGTCAGTATAATTGCCAAATTTATTTTTGAAGAAATAATTTGCAGGCATGGATGTCCTAAAGAATTACAGTTTGATCAAGAAACTGAATTTACAGCTCAAGTAATTGAAGAACTTATCACTCGATTTGAAATTAAATACAAGTTTTCATCACCCTATCACTCACAGACCAATAGGATAGTAGAATGATTTAACAGAACTTTATGTGGAATACTTCAAAAGTATTGTATTGCATTAGATGAATAATGGAATATGTACATACTATCAGCATTATTTGCATACAGAACACTTTGAAATAATACTACCAAGCATGAATCTTTCTTCTTAACCTATAGAAGAGATGCTTGTTTACTAATCGATTTAAAATATCTGTCACCAATAGTAGAAAATGAAAATGAAGAAGATGAAATATTAGATTGAATATTTTCTTTAATTCATCATTTATCAGAAGATATTAATACAGTATAAAATCGAATCAAAAGATAGCAACAACAAATAAAAGAAAGATATGACTCAAAATTACAAAGAATCACACAATTTGAAATTAGTGATAAAGTTCTAGTGTACAATATGAAATAACATATTACTCACAGAAATAAATTTCAGTCACAATGGAGTACAGAATAGTTCTATATTTATGAAACTCTTGATAATGGAACTTACAAACTAAGAAACTAACATGACCAGTTATTATATAAAAATTTTAATAGAACTCAACTGAAGTCTTATCACAATAGAGAAGAATACTTTGAGCCAAGAATAATTATTGAATATATAGGAATACCAATAACAGAAGAAGAAAATGAAAAATAGATTTTTAGTCTTATGATATTTATTTATTTATCTCTTAAATTACACAAATATTATTTAATAATATATATATACATATATGCTAATCACTTATTAAAAATTTCATTTTATAAATATAGGACTTTTACTTTAATATTTTCTTTAAGTTTTTATTATTTTTAATTATTTTAATACACTTATTAATTAGCTTAGTTTCTTGTTAGTATTTAACTTTTTAAAGATGAATACTCTTGTTAATAATCTTGGTTTTATTCAAAATATTTTGACTCTTTATCAATAATTGAAAGAAAATGAATTTAATGGAACTTTACAAATTCAAGAAGATCAATTAATACTTGAAGACAGTAGTCAGAAAGTTATTTATGATCTTATTACTAGAAGATAACTTAATATCAGTATAATCTTAGAAATATCTCAACAATCAGAACCTATCGCAGAAGAAGTCTCAACTTCAACAAGTAGTCCACAGAGTACCTCTAGAGTAAAATGATTTGTGGAAATAATCAATACAGAAATTTCAAGAACAGCAATTACAACAAATATTAATTATCAATTTTGACCTGACCAAAACTGGAAGACAAGAGTTTAGATAATATTTAATGATCTTTTTGAAAATTGTGATAATTAATCTGATGAATCACAATTCATTAGATATTATTATTTTGGACAATTATTAAAAGAAATACCTAGATAATACTCTCAAAAATTAATGGAACTACAAAGAGAAATGGCATAATCTAAAGAAGTTACTTCAATTAGAAGATACTTTCTTCTTGGAAAATGAATTTATCAGCTTTTAGAAAAATATGGACTTGAGAGAGCATATAATTTCTAATGAATTACCTATAATAACCTAGTGCATATAAGAAATGAAAAAATCAAAGAAATTTTGAAAAGAATTTATTAGTCTCGCTGAAGCTTGATCTTACTTAGAGGGACTATATATTACCATAGTAATATAAATTTCTTTAATTTCATAATTTCTTGAACTTGGAAAATGTGACCAATCCATTGATTTTAGAATAACATGTGATTTCAAATAATATAATTAGTATATCAATTATAGATTTAATCATGATTCAACAATATTCTTGCAATGTTTTTGCAATGTTTTTGCAATGTTTTTATAATACTTCAAGATCATCAATAAGAAATTAGCCCTGAAATTAATAACTATTCACCAACGGTTCAATAATGGTTCAGAAATGCTTTAGAAATGATTCATCAATGAATTTTATTTATTTTTATCTTTTATCTTTTCTTTTTGGAACATATATCTTATCTTTTCATTTTATTTTATAATTTGTATTATCTTATAACTTACCATATGTATTTTATCTCTTATTTTTTTTACTTGTTCATTTATTGATCCTTTATCCTAAAAATTGTAATTATAATCTAGAGTAGTAAATGAGTTTAGATAGAAACTTGTAAAATCTCAAAGATGTATAAATATCTCTGCTCTGAGACCTGAAATAAATATACTTGAATAGCAATAATTTAATTGTCTTTTGAAAATACTTGAGTTATACTTATCTTGTAATTTTCCTTGTAAACTGATCTTGATATCTTGCTTTCAATTACCTCTTCTATCATAATAGATTATATTTTGATTGAAAAGGTTCTTGATAGCTTTCCTACATGCAAAAGCTTAGATTTGACATTTATTATCTCTATTTTGAAAAGGTTCAGTAAGCTTCTCTATATGCAAAAGCTTTGTTTAGCATTTGTTGCCTATATTTTGGATTGGCATTGGTTACTTAGTTTTGTTTTAGTATTTGTTATTAGTTTTAAGCATTAGTTACTTAGTTTTTGATACAACCTCTTAGTTTAGTATTCGTGATCATAACTTTATTTTATAATCTTATTTTATTTCATTTTTATCTTGTGTTGATATAATACTTGTAAGTATTAGTACTAGGAAACCTTTAGAATAATTATAATCCTCTTTATCTTTATAAATAATTCAGTCTTCACCCTCAAAACTTATTATAAACTATATTTGTGATAAAACCTACCAGAGTATAATTTATAATAATAACAAGTATGAATAAAGCAGTTTTACTCTTCTTTTTGCAAATAATCTTTTTGATGAGTTCTTCTTCAAGAGTTTTAGATAATCTAGTATTATTCATATTCTGATCAAGAATTACTTTAAAAGTGTCTTGTTCTTTTTCTTTATTATCATTCAGTTCCTTAATTTCATTAACTATTTCTTTATGGAGTCAATTTGTGGATCTGGTTTTATAAGGAGTAGTTCTGGAATTTCTAGATTTTCTTTTAGTAGTTAAGTATTCATATATATCAAGTAATAAATTTACATTGTCAGGTTTGGTAGTTAATATTTAAATACTGTCAGTGAGAGCTTATATTTGGACTAATAATGTGTTCTGATTATTATTTGCATTTTGGTTATTGTTAGTATTTACCTAATTTAGTAATATATTATTTTGTTACTGACTATTCTCATTAATTCTCTGGTGATTATTTCTAAAGTTATTCTGGTTATTCTGATATGATTATAGCTGAGAACAATTAGGATGGATATGATCTGGCTCACTATAATTATAACTGGTTAAGACTAAAGATGGCTTCTCAACTGTTACAACATAATGACAAATAAAGTATTACCTAGTTATAACTAGTTATAACTTATAAAATTTTGGAGTTGCAATATATTATAATAGATAACAAATAAGTATCACATACTTATTGCATCATTTTTAGTTAAGATTGATTTAGGATTTTGATTATTAGATCTATAATCTGAACTATTTCTGTTATAGTTTGATCCTTTACTGATTTCAATACTTTTTATTTGCTGGTTAAGATCTTGAAGTGCTATCAATATAGTATTTAATATTGAATTATCCTGAGTTTGAGATTGATAATATTCTTGAATTGGTATATCTGTATCAGCTTTCTCTATATTCTTGATGACTTGTATCATGTTTAAGAAAGTATCATCAGCTGAGATCTGAACTCATTTTCTGATTTCTGGTTTCAATTCTCTTCTGTATATTCAGATCTTATATTCTTCTGAATATTCATTTTCAAGATCTACTTTACAAAATAGATTGATAAATTTATCCATGTATTTTTTTATAATATCAGTTTATTATAAGATTTCAATTTCATCTTGCTACTGGTCAATTCTTTCTCAAGTGTGAAAGTGAGTAGCAAATTAATGACTAAAACTGTATGATTGGTTATTATTATCACTCCAGGCTGTTAATCAGATAGCATCATCTCTTTCTCTTTCATTATATTATAAGGCAGTAGCATCTTCTAGGTATTCTCTAACTAATTATACTTTTCTGGTATTGGTGATTCCATTAGCTTGAATGATAATATTAAAGTCTTTTAGCCACTCAGTAGGATCTTGATTATTTTCACAGTATTTTCTGATTGAAATAATAATCTTTTCTATAGATCAAGCATTCTGATCAGCTATTTAGTCAGCTAATACTTCAAGAACTTGAATGAGATTGTCCAAGTTATTATTATTATTTTGTTATGCCATTTAGTTATCTTTTTCTGATAATTAATTATTATCTTCTGATTCTGTTTAATTATTTTCTTCTAAATCTGAAGAATTATTATTTTTTTCTGATTTTGTATTTTATACTAGAGAAATAGAGATATCTTCTGAATTCTTTGTTTCTGAGTAATATCCATTAATATCACTATTAACAGAAGGAGTTCTTGGTTGGAAAGTAAAGTCTTGATAGATAAACTGTTAGTAAAATTATTTAATTAAATCAAGTTATTCTTTTTGTGTATTGATACAGTCAAATATAAAAGTATTTACTAGTTATACTATTCTTTTATTCAGTTAGCTAATATATATTTTACTCAAATCAAGTTGAATTAGTTCTTGAAATAATAAATATATGATTTGATTAATTAATATTACTTCAATATGTTTTGTGAGTGAATGAAAGATGAAAAATTGTAATGATAAATTAGATTGAAGAGGATGATAATAGGGGTAAAAGTCTTGAGAGGATATTCTAATAGAATAGTTAGAAATTTGATATATCTCAAGAAGATAATTAATAGATAATCCAATAAAAGAATAATAATTGATCATAAAAACTCAGAACTCAAAATATTTATCAATTATGAATAAAAAAGGAAAAGATATAATAAAAGAATATAAAAAGGGATGTGGAAAAGATTTTTCTTCACAGAGAGGGTACCAAAAATATATTATGACAAATTGATAAGTGAGTTATTAATTAAATTTATCTTAATAATATAGGATTAGAAGAGACTAAAATAATTAAAAGTAATAAGAGAGAAATTAGACTATAACTTTTAATAATAACAAAGGATTCTAAGATCTGTGCTAATATCTATGGATATTATCTTAATAAAGGATAATAAAATAAATAAAGAAATAAATAAATCAAAGAAATTATAAAGATTAACTGAGTAAAGCCACTAGTAATTAATATAATTCAAGATTTAAATTGATTAAATAGTATAAACTATTAATCAAAGAAGACTATAATTAAAAGTAAAAATTATAATATAAAAATCAAATAACTAAACAAATAAAAGTATATGGCTTATTTATAGTAGAGGTCATCTATTCTTAAAAATAATAAAATAATTAAAACAAAAAGTATAGTTTATTTATAGTAGAGATCTTTTACTCTCAAAACAATATCAAAAATCAAAGATCAATATAATATTATAATCCAAAAATTCAAAATTAACTTTATATAATCAAAGGAATAAAATCAAGTAAAAGAAAGGGTACTAGTATTGTTACCGTAGTGATATAAAATTTCTTAATTTCTAAATTTTTTCTAGTTATGAAATATTATATTTTATTATAATTTTATTTATTTTATTAATATCCTTATTTTCTATATCATTTATTACTATATTTATTATTATATTT
>CAJVPS010002237.1:0-12829 GCA_910591765.1 Ambispora leptoticha | reverse complement strand
TTATAAATATAATAAATTAAATATAAATAATAATAAAGAAGAATGAATAAAATTATAAAGAAAATAATTAAATAAAACATTAATAATCTAAATTTATAATTGTGATACACATAATGATCATCTGAATAATAATATGCTAAATCTAGATGTATTTAATATATAATGATTATCTGTGTATTCAGAGTGAAAATGATCTTCTTAAAAATGTAATACAAAGCTATTCTGTTATACAGATAGTGTAAAATAAAGATCTAAGCTAAAAGAGATCTAAAGAAAAATAACCTAATCAAAAAGAAAGATAATCCAATCAAAAATTATTATAATAAAACTGCATTTAGAACTTTTATTATAGATATTATAAGTTCTTGATCCTATTTTTTAAACTTACCAATATACTAATAACTTTCATAATGCTAATAAATAATATATTTCATGATTATCTAGATAAATTTATAATTATATTATTGTAATATGAACTTTTAGTAGAATATTAGTTAATTTTATATTATTAGTCACTTTATATTACAATATAATTAGATAAATAATTACTTATATCTTATTAGATATTAGCTTTAGAGAATATTATTTTTACATATGGATTGAACAGAAATAATTAACTTAATTTGTATTTCCGGAGAATAACTAATCATAATCTAATAAGTAATGATAATTATAAATATAATAAATTAAATATAAATAATAATAAAGAAGAATGAATAAAATTATAAAGAAAATAATTAATTAAAAACATTAATATTCTAAATTAATAATTGTGATACACATAGTGATCATCTGAGTAACAATGTACTAAATCTAGAAGTATTTAATGCATAATGATCATCTGTGTATTCAGAGTGAAAATGATCTTCTTAAAAATATAATACAAAGCTAATCTGTTATACAAATAGCGTAAAATGAAGATTAAACTAAAAGAGATCTAAAGAAAGATAACCAAATCAAAATTGTTACAATTATACTAGAATAATCAGAATAACTTTGAAAATAATCATCAGAAAATGAATAGAAATAATTAGTAATAAAATAATATACCACTAAATTAGACAAATACTAATAATAACCAAAATGCAAATAATAATTAAAATGCATTATTGATTCAAATACAAACTCTAACTGATATTATTCAAATACTAACTATCAAACCTGACAATATAAATTTGTTACTTGATACATATAAATACTTGACTATTAAAAGAAAATCCAGAAATTCTAAAACTACTTCTTATTGAACCAGACCTATAAATTAATTCCATAAAGAAGTAGTTAATGAAAATGAGGAACTAAATAATCATGAAGAAGAAGAAGACACTTCTGAAGTTATTCTTGATTAAGATATGAATAATGCTAAATTATCTAAAATTCTTGAAGAAGAACTTGTCAAGAAGACTATTCACAAAAAGAAAAGCAAAATTGCTCTACCTGTACTTGCTACTATAACTAAATCAAATAATATTTTAGAAGATTTGGTTTAACAAAAAGCAAATATAACTATTACTTTACTTATTCAGATCTCATTATCATAAAAAACTTAGTTATCAAAAGAAATATATTATGTCATAGCATTCAAGCTGAAAAGAAAAAGAAGAATATTGCTTAAACAAAAACTCAAAATCATATCTGTCTGATATGAAGCTAAAGTTAGAAAGAATATTATTAATTTAATTATTGATACTGATATCTCTGAATGTATTATTATACACAACTTTATTAAAGATATAGATTAAAAATATAACACAGTTCAAATATTTTTATATCAAATATAAATAGAGTATCTAATAATTTCTTGAAGTTATTGATAATTTATTTTTAAATATTGATGGAATTGTAATTCCTACTGAAGTAGATATCACTGAAGCAAAAATATATTCAGTAATTATTAGAATAGACTTTTTGAATAAAATTAAAGCTAATATTGATATTAAAAAAGGACTAATCACTTTTAAATATAATGATTAAAAAGGAAAAGTATCAATTAAATTTATTCATGATGATAGAGGAGAACTAATTTTTGAAGATACAAGTTCTAAAAAAGATGAATCTAAAGAAGATTTTGAAAGTGAATTTGAGAAATAATACTTGAAGAAGAAAACTTTTCTCATGTAGCAACATGATAATTAGAATACTATAACTCCTAGATAACAAGAATTTCAAGATGATAATACTGTTAAAATCATTATCAAAGAAGTCTAAATTTCTATTGAAACTTCAAACTGAAGTTTAAGAGATATTAATTTTGGAGATATATCTTTACAAATTATTTAAAGTGTTAAAGAATTTATAAAATACAAGTTTATCAAGAAGAAATTAAAATTAGATGAAAGAAATATACCTGGAAAGATTTTAAATGACTTGACAAAAAGTTTACTCAATAATATAATTGGAATAACTAATAGTTATTTAACTGGCAAGAATCAAATAGCTAATGCTAGTATCACAAAAATCTTTTTATGCCTAATTACCAATATCACTGATATTATAATAATCTTGCTAACTGAATAATAATTAAAATTCATAAGTCTTTCTGTGCTGAATTCAAAACTAATAAAGATTAGGCTGATGAAGTGGAATAAGAACTCTTTATTAATAAAAGAATTAAGAAAAGTTTTGATATATATCAATCTGTCACATAACAAATTCTTCATAATTTCAGATTGAAAGATATTATAAATATAAAAAATATATAGATAAATACTATATTGGAATATATTTTAAAATGAATAGAGAAAAAGCAAATGCTTATAATAACTATATCAGAGAAAAATAATTAAATCTTCCTGCCTACTCTTAATATAATAAATATAATGAACCAAGAGAAATATTTATTACTAAAAATTATAAAAGAAATATTTCTGTACTTATAAATATCAATATATCTATTGGTTTAATTATGGAGAATAGAGAAAGAATATTAAAACAATTAATAAGCTTAGAGAATGAGAAAAGCTATTAGAAATTTATAATAAATATGATAAAATTGGCAAAGCAATTCTATCTTGCTTTATATAAAAAGAAAATTATATTCAAGAAATTATCTATAAGAATTCTGTAAAAATCTCTGCTATTAAAATATTTTAATATATTTATTAATAACTCAGTTCTAATCAAAAATAACAACTTGCTTACTTGGATTATATTAATGTAAAACTCTGTCAAGAATATCTAATTTCCTGTGATAATAATAAATATAATGATTATATATAATCTGAACTTCCATTTAAACTAAATAAAGAAAAATGCCTTATGACTTTGGAACTAATTTCAGAAGAAGTAGTAACAAATGAATTAATTAAAGAAATTAGCTTTATTCCTATTTCAACTTAATTTTCTTAACTTGAATTAAATGAGATATATGAAAGATTCAATATTATTTATCAAGTACTTAATGAACTTTCTTAACAGTTCAACAATTATTTAAAGGATATCTCTGTGAAACAAAATAATAACTACTATGCGAATAAAGTGTATAATAATCAAGATTAAGGAAAATTACCAGAAAAAGTACATCCAACTAATATTGAATATAATATTTATTATACTGGAAAAGAAGTAATTAGAATTTCATTTTATTAAGTTGTATTAATAGATATATATATTATTATAGAAATTTCTGTAGAAGTTATATATCAAGTAATATCTTACTATCTCTCACAAAACAAGAAATTAATATTAAAGATAAAACTATTAATTCTGAATATACTGAAAATATTAGTATTATTATTCAAAATGATTTAAAAGATAATTATATTATTAAATCAGATCAGAAAATTGCTCAACTTGTATTTCTTCAACTAGCACCTATTAATCAACTTAAATCAGTTTCTACTAGAGAAGAACTTGGATAATTTAGTCAAGAAATAGCTAGATTTAGATCTACTAATTATCAAGAAGCTTATACTTATTTCTAAAAAGAATAGAAAGAAAAGATTTTGTGTTAATTATCAAAAATTAAATGCTATTACTTAAAAAAGATGCTTATCCATTATCAAGAATAGATAAAATGATGGACTCTCTTAGAAATGTTCACTAATTTTCATCTATAGATTTAATCTCTGAATATTGACAAATTAAAATGAAAGAGAAAAATAAATCTAAAATCACTTTTATCTTCAGAAAAGAACTTTTTGAATTCAATATTATATCTTTTGAATTATATAATACTTCAACAACTTTTTAATATATTATAGATACTATACTAGGAGAATATAATTAGAATTTTGTCAATGTGTATATTGATAATTTGAATATATTCTCAAAAAATTTTGAAGAACACTTAAATCATCTTAATAAAGTATTTTGCAAAATCAGAAATGTCAATTTGAAACTTAATCCAGAAAATTATAATTTTTGCAAAAGAGAATTATTATTTCTTGATATATAATAACTAAAGAAAGAATTTTCTCTAATTTATCAACTATTCAGAAGATAAAAGACTTTTTTCAATCAAGAACTATTAAAGAACTTTGATCATTTCTTGGATTAGCTGAATATTACAGAAAATTTATAAAAGAATTCTCTCAAATTATTACTTCTCTATTCAAATTACTTAATAATTAAGAACTGTTTGTTTGAGCTATAGATCAAAAAGAAGCTTTTCAACAAATTAAACAATATCTTATAACTATCTCTATTTTAATTTACCCTGACTTTACCAAGAAATTCTATTTTTATATCAATACCTCTGATTCAGAACTTGAAGTTATTCTATCTTAGAAAGATAAAGATGAAAGAGAACAAGTAGTTACTTATATAAGTGTCACTTTGAAATCAAATAAACAAAAATATGAAGTAATAGAAAAAGAAGTACTAGCAGTAGTATAGACTATTAGATAATTTTATCATTATCTACTTGAAACAGTTTTTGAAATAATTACTGATCATAATATCTTGAAATAATTATTTAAAAATTAATCAAGTTATTCTGCTATTCTGCTAGAGTAAATCACTGGATCATGTCTTTTATGAAATATATCTTTATTATTACTTATCAATCTGGAAGAAAAAATCAAAATGCTGATGTATTATTTCAGATTTATTTAAAAGATTATTAAACAATTTTTCTCTTTACAATAATAACATAAATTTAATAATTTATTATAATTTATAATAATATTTAGATAATAAAACTTATCCTGTAGGATTAACTCTTGAATAATAACACAAAATTCATATTCATACAAAATACTTTTTAAATTGATAGCATATTATACAAAATCAATAGAAGAAAAGAACTAACTATATCTCTTCAAGTTATCAAAGAAAATAAAATAGAAGCTATTCTTATTAATTTATATTCAAGCTCTTTATTTGAATATTTTAGATATGAAGAAACTTATCAATGAATTGCAAATAAATATTAATGGAATGGTATAGGAATAAATATTAAAAACTATATGAAGACTTGTGAAATTTGTTAATGAACTGATAGAAGAACTACTCAACAAGTCTTATATCTTATTAAAATCAAACAACTTTTTAACAGAATAGTTATTAATCTTATTAGATCTAGTAAAATCATAATAACTAAAAATTGATATATTATTACAGCAATAGATTATCTTATAAAATAGTCTAAAGTTAAAGTAATTTCAGACAAGAAAGTAATTATAATTGCAAAATTTATTTTTGAAGAAATAATTTGTAGATATGAATATCCTAAAGAAATTCAATTAGATAATGAATTAGAATTTACCAATAAGATAATCAAAGAATTATCAACAAAATTTGGAATCAAACATAAATTTTCTTTATTTTATCATTTACAAACAAATGAAATAATAGAATGCTTTAATAAAATACTATATATGATTTTATAAAAATTAATAATAGTATATGAACAAGAATGAGATACCTTCATTTCTGCTGCTTTTTTCACTTATCAAACTAATAGAAATTCAATAATAAAATATAGTCATTTTTCTTAACTTATGGATAAAATACTAAATTACCAATTGAATTATAAATTTTTACCTATCTGAAAGAGAACTCTATAGAAGAAGAAAAATTAATATAATAAATATATCATATAATAGATCAGTTATCTCAACAAATTTTGGAAGCAAAACAAAATATAAAAAAATAACAAATGTAATATTCTCAAATATTTAATAACAAAATTCAAAAAAAAAATAATTTTTGAAATTGAAAACAATGTATTACTATTTGATATGAAATAATACTCAATAATTGGAGATAAATTTCAAACTATCTGGAGTAAAAAATAGTATTATATTCATGACTATGCTGGATATAACTCTTATAAAATTCATGATCAGGAAAGAAAAGTTCACAAGTATTCTATTAATGAAAGATAACTCAAACATTATCATAATTCAAATTTTATATAAATTCTCCCTCTATTTCTCTTTTTTTTATTCTTTCATATTTTTACTTTTATCTATTACTTTTTATCTTTATTATTTTATATCTTTTTCAAATACTTTTATACTTTTATTTTTGATATTCTTATCATATCTCAATTACTCACTTGAATTATATTTTTAATGATTAAATCTCTTGAAAAACTCTATTAGAAAATATTCATATATCAACTCTTTGAAATAATTACTTTTTTAACTTATGGATTACTTGTCTGTGATAATACAAAACAAAAAACTAATATTAAACTCTTGAATTTACTTATGCAATCTGGATTTACTAAAGATATTAAAGTTAATAATCCTTTTCTCTTGAATACTCAAATAATTGTTAAATTACTTGAAGTACTTGTTAAATCAGTTAATATTACTGTTAACTTAGACTTTAACTGATTAAATATCTTTATTATTATTTTATCTGAAAATGAATTTAAAATTAATATTAAACAAGAAGATATTGAAGAAGAATCAGAATTCATAAGTTCTAATAGTTCAACTATTTCTGAAGAATAATCTGAAGTATTCATATCTGTATCAAAAGATGTTAAACCAATCTTGAATAAAGATTGATTTACTTAACTTAAAGAAGCTATACTATCAATCTATAATAACTTTTTAAATAATAATAACCAAATAATATTATAATATTATAAACTTAGATATATACTCTCAATTCAAACTCAGAAATTAAAAAGAATATTAAAGATACTCTTGAATAACATATACATGATAGATTATATAATATTATTCATAAAGTTTTTTTCATTTACAACTCTAAAGAAAAAGTTTTTAACAATAGATTTAAGTTTAAACTAACCAAGTTATGTCATTTAAATAAGAAAGAATTATTTAAAATTATTAATTAATTTTTGCAGGAGTAAAAATTTTTTGAAGGAGAATTATATGTTACTGTAGTAACATAAAATTCCTTAATTCTTAATCTTTTTCTAGTTATGCAAAATCATATTTTTATTATAATTTTTGTTTATTCTATAAATATTCCTATGTTCATATCATTTATTATTATATTTACTATAATATTTTTATTTTTAAATATTATATTTTATTTAATATTCAGGATCTATATTTTATTATTATTTGTAATATGATATTCATATACATAGTAGAATAGTATAATAAAAGATCATTTTTAATTTTTGGTGAGATAGTTATACTTGGATGATGATCTCAAATATCTTTCCTTATCCTTTGATATTCTTTGATATTCTCTTATATTCTTTCATATCTTTCCATATCTTTTAATATATTTTTATATTTTTCAATATCTTCTTATATTTTTTAATATTCTTTCACATATTCTGACATTTTTTAATATTTTTTGACATCTTTTAATATACTTTGACATAATCTATTCATAATTATTTATATTATAGTACTTTAATTATATCTTGTATATTAGATAGCATTAGCTAATAATACTATAATAATTTATATATCAGAAAAATATATAAAAGAATCTGCTATCCCAGCTGAGATAAATAGTTTTGAATTAAATTATTTGAAAAATATAATTTAAAAACTTATTATCATAATAATAGTAATCTTTTTAAAAAAATTTCTTTTCAAATTATACTAGTATCCTTTCTTTCACTCAGTTTTATTCTTTTGACTATATAAAGTTGATTTTGATTTTGAATTATAATGTTATATTAATTTTTGATTTATTTGATATTGTTTTGAGAGTAGAAGATCTCTATTATAAATAAGTCATACTTTTTATTTTATTATTTTTTAAGAGTAAAAGATCTCTACTATAAATAAGCCATACTCTTTTATTTTTATTTAGTTATTTAGTTTTCATACTTTAGTTTTTTATCTTTTATTTAGTTATAATCTTCTTTAATTAATAGCTTGCTATTTAATTAATTCAAATCTTGAATTATATTAGTTACTAATAACTTCACTTAGTTAATCTTTATAATTTCTTGAATTTATTTATTTATTTATTTATTTAATTATCTTTTTTGAGACAATATCTATAAATATTGGCACAGGTCTTAGAAATCTTTGTCATTATTAAAAGTTATAGTCTAATTCCTCTCTATTTATTCTTTAATTATTTCAGTCTCTCCTAATTCTATATCATTAAAATGAATTCAAGTAAAAATTTACTTATCAATTTGCTGTAATATATTTTTGGTATCCTCTCTATAGAAGAAAATTTTCTCTATACCTCTTATTATATTCATACTTTTATATTTCTTTTATATTTCTTTCTTTCTTTATTCATAATTGATAAATACTTGTGTTTTGAGTTTTCATGATTAATTATTATTCTTTTATTAAACTACTTATTAATTATCATTTTGAAGTATACAAATTCCTAATTATTCTGTTAGAATATCTTCTTAGCACTTTTATTCTTATTATTACTCCCTTCAATCAGAATTTTCATTATAATTCTGAACATTTCATTTACTTACAGAAAGTATTGGAGTAATATCAGTAAATTAAATTACTTATTTATTATTTCACAAATTAATTTAACTTAATCTAAGTAAAATATATACTATTTATCTAAGATAAAGAATAGTATAACTAGTAAATACTTTTATCTTTGACTATATTAATATATAAGAAAAATAACTCAATCTAATTGAATAGTTTTATCAAAAATTCATCTAACAAAACTTTATCTTACAAATGTAAACAAGAATATCATCTAATAATAGTAATATTAATAGTTATTATTCTAAAACTAAAAACTCAGAAGATACTCCTATTTTTTCAGTATAATTTATATTAATCCCAGAATCAAAAGAAAATAGCAATTATTTCAGTTCAGAAAAAGATATTTAAACTGACTCAGAAAATAACAACCAATCAAAAGAAGAAAAAGATAATTAAATAGCTCAAGTAAATAACTTAAATAATCTTATTGCAGCTCTTGAAGCTCTTACTAATCATATAGCTAACCAAAATATCCAGCTTATAGAAAAGATTATTATCCCAATCAAAAAATACTGTGAAAATAATCAAGATCCAACTGAATAACTAAAAGACTTTAATATTGTCACTTAAGTTAATGAAATTACTAATGCTAGAAAAGTATAGTTAGTTAAAGGATACTTAGAAGGTACTACTGTCTTATGATATAATAAAAAAGGAAGAGATGATGCAACCCAACTAATCACTTGAAATAATAATCAAAATTAATCACAATTTCAGTCATTAATTTGCAGCTCACTTCTGTATTCAAGAATGAATTAACTAATGACAAGATGAGATTAAAACATTATAACAGACTGGTACTATAGAAGAATATACAGATAAATTCATAAATTTACTTCATAAAATAGATTTAGAAAATGAATATCCAGAAGAATATAAAATTTGTATCTACAGAAGAGAATTAAAATTAGAGATCAGAAAATGGATTCAGATCTTAACCAATAGAACTTTCTTAAATATAATACAAGTTATCAAGAATTTAAAGAAAGTAGATGTAGATATACCAATTCATAGATATTACTAATCTCAGATCCAGAATAACTTAATACTGAATGCTATATTAATAGTACTTCAAGATCTTAATCAATGAATAGAAAATATTAAAATCAACAAAGGATCAAGCTATAATAGAAATAATTCAGATTATAGATCTAATAATCAAAATTCTAAATCAGTTTCAATCTATTATAATTATGATGAGCCAGATCATATCTGTCCTAATTGTTCTCAGCTATAATCATACTGGAATAGCTAAAATAACTTTGAAAATAATTGTCAGAAAACTAATAAAAATAATCAGCAACAAAATAATATGTCATTGAATCAGGCAAATACTAATAATAACCAAAATGCAAATAATAATCAAAATGTATTATAGTCTAAATATAAGCTCTTACTGACAATATTTAAATATTAACTATCAAACCTAATAATGTAAATTCATTACTTGATACATATAAATACTTGGCTACTAAAAAGAAATTCAAAAATTTCAGAACTATTTCTTATAGAACTAGATTTATAAATTAATCTCATAAAGAAGCATTTAATAAAAATGAGGAATTAAATAACAATAAAAAAGAAGAACAAGAAGATATTTCTGAAATTATTCTTGATTAGAATATGAATAATACTAAACCATCTAAAATTCTTGAAGAAGAACTTATCAAATAGATAATTCACAAAAAGAAAAGCAAAATTACTTTATTTGTACTTATTATAATGGCTGAATCCTATGATATTCTAGAAGATTTAGCTTAATAAAAAGCAAATATAACTATTGCTTAACTTATTTAGATCTCATTATCATAAAGAACTTAGTTATTAAAAGGAATACATCAAGCTACTATACTCAAGTCAAAAAGAAAAAGAAGAGTATTGCTTAGACAGAAACTCAAAATCACATCTGTCTAATATGAGACTAAAGTTAAAAAGAATATTATTAATTTAATTATTAATACTAATATTTCTGGATGTGTTACTATATATAACTTTATTAAAGATATGAAATTAAAAATATAATACAGTTTAAATATTTTAATATCAGACATAAATAGTATGTCTAAACAATCTCTTGAAGCTATTGATAACTTACTTTTGAATATCAATAGAATCATAATTTCTATTGAAATAGATATTACTGAAGTCAAAATATATTCAGTAATTGTTAAAATAGACTTTTTAAACAAAATCAAAATCAATATTGATATTAAAAAGAACTACTTATCTTTAAATATGATGATTAAAAAGAAAAAGTACTAATTAAATTTATCCATGATGATAGAGAAGAACTAATATTTGATGATACCAGTTCTGAAGAAGATAAATTTGAAGAAGATTCTGAAAGTGAATTTGAGAAATAATACTTGGAGAAGAAGATTTTTCTCATGTAACAATATGATAATTAGAATACTATAACTTCTAGATAACAAGAATTTCAAGATGGTGATAGTGTTAAATTCATCATCAAAGAAGTCTGAACTCCTGTTGAAACTTCAAATCAAAATCTAAGAGATATTGATTTTGAAGAAATCCCATTTCAAATCATCAGAAGTATTAAAACTATTCATAAAGTATAAGCCTACCAAGAAGAAATTAAAATCAAATGAAAGAAATATACCTAAGAAGATTTCAAATGACTTAACAAGAAGTTTACTTAATAATACAATTGGAATAACTGATAGTTATTTGACTGGCAAGAACCAAATAGCTAATATTGATATCACAGAAATCTCTTTATACTTGATTACTAATATTATCAATATTATAATGATCTTGCTAACTGGATAATAATTAAAATTTATAAATTATTCTATACTGAATTCAAAACTACTAAAGATTGGGCTGATAAAGTTGAACAAGAACTTTTTGTTAATAAAAGAGTCAAGAAAAGTTTTGATATATATCAATCTGTCATATAACAAATTCATTCCAATTCTCAGATTAAAAGATATTATAAATATAAAAAATATATAAACAAATATTATACTGGCATATATTTTAAAATAAATAGAGAAAAAGCAACTACTTATAATAACTGTATCAGAGAAAAATAATTAAATCTTTTTACCTGCTCTCAATGTGATAAATGTAATAAATTAAGAGAAATATTTATTACTGAAAATTATAAAAAAAATATTTTTGTACTTATAAATATCAATATATTTATTGATTTAATTATATAGAATGAAGAAAGAATACTAAAATAATTAACAAGCTCAGAGAAAGAGAAATACTATTAGAAGTTTATAAAGAATATGATGAAATTAATAAAGTAATTTTATTTTGCTTTATGTATAAAGATGACTTTATTCATAAAATTATTTATAAGAGTTCTATAAAAATCTCTGCTACTGAAATATTTTAATATATTTATCAATAACTCAATTCTAATTGAAGATAATAATTTGCTTACTTGGATTATATTAATGTGAAACTTTGTCAAGAATACCTAATTTTCTGTAATAATGACAAATATGCTAATTATATACAATCTGAACTTCTGGTTAAACTAGATAAAGAAAAATACTCTATAATTTTGAAGCTGATTTCAGAAGAAGCAGTAATAAATGAATTAATTAAAGAAATCAGTTTTACTCCTATTTTAACTCAATCTTCTCAACTTGAATTAAATAAGATATTGTTATCTTTTTGATATAAGTTCTGAGGTGAGAATAAGTATTAAATCTAATATTATAAAAATATGTAATAAAAGTAATCACATACTTAAAATGATATTTAGAAGTGTCTTTAAAGAGTTTATTGACAAGAATGTATCTACTATTATTTCAAAGTTAATCTAAAGATAGATAATGATAGTATTCTTATTATGACTAGCTAAAATGTAGTCCAATTTCAAAATGTAATTTCAAGACAAATGTAATGATTAGTTTATTAACAAGATAAAATAATAGATCTTAATCAAGATCTATTCTACAAAAGAGATTCCTTAGAATTCTCTTAAA
>CAJVPS010002236.1:0-12834 GCA_910591765.1 Ambispora leptoticha | reverse complement strand
ACACACATATTTTATCTTATATCTTATCTTATTTTCTTCTTGCTCTATTGAGAGAGCATTTTGTTAGAAGTAAATTTACGTATATTATCTTATTGAGAAGATAATTATATTTTTGTTATAAGTAAAACACGTATAAATTATCTTATTGAGAAGATAATCATATTTTTGTTAAAAGTAAAATCTTATACACATTATCTTATTGAAAGAATAATTAGTTGTATAATCTCTTGAAGTTATAAAAGTAAATAATTGCCATGAACACAGTCACTATTACTATTTTAAAATAATTACATATGCATAATCTTAAAATGGTAACAATATTAAAATAATATCTTATTAAGAAATTCATATATTTAATAATGTATAATATAAATGATAATATAACTTGTCAAGAAAAACTTCTAGAAGATATAAAATATTATTTTTATCTTCTAAATTAGCAAAATAATAATAAATATAATAATAATAAAATATTATATTATTTGATAATTTATAAAGAATATTTTTTTGCTCTTTCTTTCTATAATAATAGTATAACTGATATAATATTTGAAAAAGTTATTATTTTGAAAGTATATATTTATGTTTACTAAGAAACTGCTATAAAAAAGATATAAAAATTTGGTATTCATTTTTATTATTATTTGTAATATATATATATAAAAGTAATATAATATTTTTATTTGATCCTAATTTAAAAGATCTAAGATTTTAATATGAAGTAAAGATATTATTATTATATTAATTCTAGTCAATTACTATAATCTCAATTATACTCTTAACAATATTCAAAGTTAAAATAATTTGCTTGTATAATAATATATTTTTATTTTATTTATCAATAGAGATAGGATTAGAAAAGTACTGATAAGTATTTATCATTATCTATTTTTTATTATCAATTAATAGTATATGACTACATTTTATATAAAAATTATCTATTGAAATTTGATAAAATTTATAAAAAAAATATGTTTATTTATGATTTTTAACTCATATAAAAATGAAATTATTTGATATATTACACATAATTTTGGTATTATAAAGATTTTTATAATTCTTATTAGTATATAAATCACTTTGTACTAGACTATAATATTAATAAATTATATATTATAATAGTTTTCAGATTCTTAAATATTTTACTTTATAAAATGAAAATAATAATAATAATAAAAATATTTGAAGTTTATCTTTTTGCTAATATTTCAAAATATTATTTTCTTTTATATCAGATTTATATAAAAATAAATAATAATATTATATATAATCTACAGTTAACTTTATAATGAATACTACAAATTATTATTATTATATGCAATAATAAAAGAATTAAAAAATCTTGCAAAATATTAATTTATAAACTTTAATAATAATATAATTAATTTTTCTAACTTGAACTTGCTTAGATGAAATAAAAATAAAAATTCAGATACTTATTCTATTAGATAAGTAAAGAGTAAAAATATGTAAAGAAAATATTCTTTTATAAAGAAAAAAAATATGATAAGAGTTTTGATAATTAATATCTATAGATAAATAAAAGAATAATTTTGAAATAATATATATATAAACTTAAATTATTTAACTAGAAATAAATAAAAATAAATAATATCTACTTAATTCAAAATTTTTCTTAAAAATAACTCAATTTTAATTGGACTTATTGATATAACCAGCTTTATACTATCTTACTTAGTATATCTGTATATTAAACTTTTTTGATTAAACTTATTGATATGGCTAACTTTATACTATCTCTAATTAGCATATCTGCATATTAAACTTAAATTAAAAAAACTAAGAATCTTTAAAAACTTGAAAAATTTAACACTTAAAAACTAAAAATACTAGAAATATTTGGCTATTTCCAAAGCCTAAGTTTAAAAAAAATATTTATATTATCTTAAAAATAATTTCCAGTTAAAATAATTCAAAAATATGTAATATACTTACAAAATTTTGCTATGTCACGTGGAATATAATCCTAATTACAATGCTTAATTATAATTAACAACTATATTTATTATCTTGCGATTTGATTGGGTTTACCCCATTTTTTTTACAGGGTTCAAAGTATGTCGGGAATGACGCGTAATCGTGAATCTATTTTTTTGTCAATTTTTCTATAATACATATATTTTATGTTTTTAATATCAAACATAACAATCGGCAAGGAATCATCAACGTCGAGCTATTTCGTATGGATGGTCGACGACCAGATTTAAGTAAATTTGGTGAGTTATTGGGTATTTTATCGATGGAATTGTAGAATTATAGAAACCATAATTTCCACTGATTCAACTAGAGAAAAGTTATATCTACACAACAAATCAGCAACGTTATGACTGGCAATATAAAGAAACTACTATAATGAAGTTTCCTCGTAGCCTACACAAGTAAGCATCTTCTTGTGTTATATTTGAATTTAATTGATCAGAAACGAAAACGCGATAACCCATTAACGCCAATAAACCGGTTATTCATCCGGAAATAAAACAAAAATACCCTCAGGTTTCATTCTTAAAAAGGGTCAAATTTGCTTTCAAGGAACCCGAAGATGGAAACCCATTCAAGTCAAAAAATTCAGTGAAACGAGATGATCAGAATATTGTGAATCCGGTCAACGTTGTGGACTATTTACAGTTCTCGATAAAGGAAATCAGAATAAAAATTTTGAACCCATACGCTACCTGCTTGTGATCAATAGGGCGAAAGAGAATTTAAAAGTTTGCAAAATTAAGCTTCATATAATTGGAGACACGTATAATGTCGATACAAGTTGATTTTTAGGTGCGCATAATTTATTTGGATTTTAAATGAAGATGAGCAATATGGGCTTGTTGATGAAATGCTGAGCATTCTGGAAAATGCGTGGAAAAATCCAATTTTACGTGGGGAAAATAAAAAATATCAATCAGAGGATACATATTTTGCGGAATTTATTTATCCATTACTTCAAACGGTATTACGGAAAATTTCAGAAAATCGAGGCATTCTTAAGCGCGTAAGTAAATCTTTAAGCAAAGTTATTGTTTTTATATTATTAATAGATCTTTATTACAGTCCCGAACGCCAAAGCGAATCTAGTAGAGCGCGAAAAGGAGATTCGGAGGCTAAAAAGCCAGATGCCATATTCAGAGTAAGGATACTCAATAAATTGCTTGAAGTATTATTCGTCGAATCGCCAGAATAGTATGCGATAAAAATAAAAAAGAAATGGATGGCACAAAATTATTGCGTCCCTTGCATGATGGTTTGGATAGAATTTACGCGAACTGCCCAAAGTCCTGCAAGTGCTCTATGATGGGATTAAGGTTGCAGATAAGTATTATTTATTTGATTATTGATTAAAGTAAAGTAACTCAATCTTTTGTTTTTTCAGGTGAACAAATATTTTTAAATACTTTTTATGATGATGGAGTTATTCGAAGTGGATCTAATGCTGTATGTTGTGGTTGGAAATGTTGCACCCTTAACAACGGTTAATTTTGCGGAACGTAAGATTGCACCGTTGCGTAAGAGGAAAGGAATTAGAGGCAAAGAACCTGAACAAACTTTCAACTACCACAACAAGCATCAATCAACGCATCTGGATTCAATGCTTTCCGCTTGAAGGAGGCGCGAGTTCCCATTCGATATGATGAGATAGCAAAGGAGGGAATTAGCGATTTTGTCGAAATATTTCTTCTTTTGCACAATATTATTATTATAAATCTTTCTAAATTAATCAACAACACTCCGAATACTTTCAACAATTCTAAAGATTCTAAATCAACAACATTTCCGTCACCAACTAAGATATTTAAAAAGTAAAGAAGGCTTCAAATTTAATAATGACAATCATAATTTCGTCAAACTAATTTTAATTTAGTTGTACATGTGTCAATAAAAAACAACTTTGTTGGTTTTAATTTGGATAAGTTTAATTTGTAACAACCTCGAAAGATCGCTTCGGATATATATTAAGGATAACGATATACATGTTCAGTACCCACAAAGAAGTATCGTCCGGTTCAAAATTATATAGTAAAACATAAAAAATGGAAAATTTCTGATCAGCGTTATGAGGAACGTGCACGTGATTTTTTATATACACGAAATGTTATCGGTAAGAAATCATGAAAATCATGCATAGCAAAATGGCGCAATTGGCTAATAAAATAAGAATAATCCATCCAAGCTAGAATTTTTACGAGAACGGCTTGTTTTATAAATTCAGCATAAACGAAAATGACTACCAAAAATCTTTTCGTCTGCTTGCTCCTTACAATTTTGTTTCTTTCGATTATTACGACAAATATGGTCGTTGCTGATGCTGCACCTAAAAGACTTTATAAACGCCGACCTATTCCTGTTCCAGAGACTCCATGTCCGTCTAATACAATATGTAAACAAGACGCTATAGCTATGCCTTAATCAAAAATGAAGATGGATATAGTATATTGGGCGGGGAGAATGAATATTCAATATTGAGCTATGATGTAATACGTAATAAGAGATTATTTGTCTTAATTTGAAAAAATTATAACCGATGTATTTATTATCTTTTAGTTTTAATTGAACATTAGTTTTACTTAACATCTCCAAATTTGATTTATTTTTATATTTTAGTTCTACTGATTTAGAAGTTGTGAGAGGAGGAAAGGAATTGATGTACACAATCACAATATAATAAACTGGCTCTAATGATTTTTTGAAAAAGAGGAGAATCTCGTGCAAAATATTTTTATCTTGTTAATCTGACCAGAAATTCATTAAACCAAAGTCTTTTATTTTCGAAAATAATTATAATGATGAAATTGAGAAATCTTTGAATTTTAATAAGTAAATTACACGTGGTATCCACTGACAATTCAATTTTTTGCATGTGACATAACTTATTTTGACTTTGATTTTTTTGACTGTGTGTTGATTTTTGATATCAAAAGTAAGTAAAAACATAACTTTTCGGCGGGTTTTCTCGACGGATAGTTAAATGAATAAGTAATAGATGTTTAATAAATGGATGGATGGATGAATTCAATGGATAAGAAAATTTATATAATTGATCTTTGGAATATTTAGATAATCAACCAACGGAGGACGACAAACGAAATTTTTTTTTGAATTCAAAAATTCACTTAATTAGAAATAGAGGGACCAAAAAGCACACACACGCTTACAAAAAATCAATATGGCTTCCCCAATAAACAAAATTGCAAAGCCAAAAGGGTTTCCACAAGAAATAAATGACACGGAACAACAAATTGCTCAGGCACTTTTCGATTTGGAGAGTAACGTCCCCGAGCTAAAAAAAGATTTGAGGCCGTTGCAATTTTGCTACGCTAAAGAGGTTTGTTGGTTTGTTTTTTGTATTACTAAGTGTTGTTGATAAAAATCGAAAAGAATTAATTGATATATTAATTGATCGATTCATTTAATTTAAAAGTTTGAACTTGGTAGTGGCAAAAAAGCTATTGCTATCTATGTTCCCGTTCCGTTACTCAAACAATTTCACAAAGTTCAACCAAGGTATTATATTTTACATAGAGGGCATTGAATTTTACTAGACAAATGTAATTCACTGAATCTCCTTGTTCTAATTCATCAATCAAAAAGACTCACTCGTGAACTCGAGAAAAAATTTTCAGATCGACACATTGTGTTCATCGCACATCGCCGTATCTTGCGGAAGCCTGGTCGTAAATCTCGCGTGAAGCAACCTCGTCCACGATCTCGCACTCTTACATCCGTTCATGAAAAAATTTTGGAGGACTTGGTATATCCTACCGAAATTGTTGGAAAAAGAACCCGTGTTAAGGTTGACGGAACTAAAATCTTAAAAGTGTATGTTTTTTTGTTCTCATGTTTATTAGCTTTTCTAAAGTAAAATATATGTAAAGTGAAGAATCATCAATAATTTTGATGTCTTTGATTTTATTCTTATTAGATTCCTTGATAACAAGGATTCCACGTCTCTCGAATACAAACTTGATACCTTCAGCTCAGTCTACAAGAAAATTACGGGGAAGGAAGTCGTGTTTGAGTTCCCGTCACATCAAATCGAATAATAATAATAATATCAAGACTTTAATAAAAAAATATATTTAAAAGATATACATATTAATATTTAAGTGATAATAACTTGGTAGATGTTGCGATTGTGTGTATGAATGAGTGAAGATATGATTCTTCAATTTAAAAATCACTGAAAAATTATTTTTATTAAATTCATTTTTCACTCAGATTATTGTAAAATTGTATTGTTTGAAAGTAATCAAAAAATTTTTGTCTCCAAGAGTAATATAAAATATCGGTTTCATCATCATTGCCATTAAAAAAAACCAAAAATATATCGAATTTAATTTGTTTTCGAATTTTTTTTGATATAATTATGTATAAGCTGTTATTAATAAGGAGTTTGATGATTGTGGATGTGAAATAGTAATGTAATATACATCTTAATCTAAAATTTTGTTATTATTATTATTATTATTATTATTATTATTATTATTATTATTATTATTATTATTATTATTATTATTATTGTTATTATTATATTATTTATCATCATTTTTTTATCATTATTATTATGATGATTATTATCATCAAATTCTGTAATGTATTATTGTGGTTACTATATTATATATTTATTATTATGATGATGGTGATGATGATGATGATGATGTTGAATATTTATGTAATTCTCTTTAGCCAAATAATGAAAAACAAAAACATTGATTCGAACATCGTTCATTCTCTAATTTACAATACATGATAACACAAAAAGCTATATAATCAAACGTGGCGAATAATTAAAAAAGGAATAGTGAAAAAATATCATACAATGAAAAAATGGGAGTTAATAAAATAATAATAATGATAACGTCCAAAGCGCCGTCATATATAATAAAAGTCGGTAGTAGAAAACTGCATTGATTAATTAAATTAATTGACGGATTGCACTCGCTTTCAATCGTTAGATTGATAATAGTATATTCTTAGTCAGTCCATGACTAATAAATAAAATAGTATAGTAATATGAGCCTTTACATTGACACTGTTTTTTCGTGGTGTGTCCCATTTGTGGGTATTGTTAATTTCGTATGCTTCTCGGAATTTTTGTTTTTCTTTTCAAGCTTTTCTAATTTCTTGGCCTCTTTTTCTGCTTTTTTATCTTTTTTACTATTTGATCCATTAAAATCAGGCAGGCGTGGTGACAGAGGTGATGAAGAATATTTTTTGTGTTCTTTATCTTCCTTTTTTTCCTCCTTCTCTTTCTCCTTCTCTTTCCCTTTTTCCTTATCCTTTTCTTTGTCCTTATCCTTCTCTTTATCTTTGTCCTTGTTTCCTTTATCTCTTAAAGATTTAGTACGTGACCAGACTGATGATTTCTCTTTTTCTTTTTCCTTCTCCTTTTCATTTGATGACGATGATGATGAAGATGATGCTGGCTTTTCAGGATTATTATTATCATTATGAGTTGCTTCATTGTCCTTTGAAGAAAGTTCATGATTACCATTTGATTTACGCTTATCCGGAGTGTTGTGATCTTTCTTCCGACGACTTAATATCGGTAGAAATGAAGATGTGTTGTTTTCTTTTATTGGTGATAGCAAATTTTGGTCATCGGTACTATTGGTATTATTGCTACTCGTTGTCGTCGTTGTATTTGTTGTTATTGTATTGGCTGTAGTGGTGGCTGTGGTGGATGAATGAATATTATCAGTGTCCATTATATTACTGTTTATGATTGTAGGAGCATTTGATGATGATGCTATTGCTTGAGCCTCACTTGGTTCCGGTGAAACTTCAAACTCTGCTGACGACCCACTTGAACCTACACTTTGAGCCCAACTTGGACTTGCTAGCCCGAACGTATTCAGGCTTAGGTCAGATGCCTGATAAAATAGCACATATCCTGAACCATTGGGAAGATCTCCGAAATATTTTTGAATCTCAGATTCTTCGACAGCCTAAAAAATTTATTGAAATGTTAATAAAAACTAACAAATGAACTATCGAAAAATAATCATTATTTTTGGTTACCTCGAAGTTATTATCATCAAATAATAACCATTGTCCCGCACTTTTTACCAATGTGACATAATGTCCATGATAAGGTCCACTGAAAATCGAATATATTCTTTAATGAAATAAATATAAATACATTAAATAAGAAATTTTTCGCTTACCTGCCAATATGCACACAAATAGCATAAAGCTCGTACAATCTATCAGGATCCTCGATATCTTCACACTAAAGAAAAAATATTAATTTATTATAGCTTAAAAAATCCAAAAAAAACAAACGTATATGATATTCATACAGTATTAAAGAGTCGTAACTCAGTAGGAAAAACTACTCGGTATGAAAGTTTTATATATTTTTGGAGTTTCTCTTGGTATTTAAAGCGTTTGAGATGCAAAGCAAGCACATTAGGCAACTTTTTGATCTTCATCCTACCCATGAAAAATATCTTTATAAGCATTGTTGAATTTGTCAATTAAACAATAAATGAGATCTTATATTTTTGAAGACATAATTACCGTTTTTCGGCTTCTTGTAACCCGCAACATACATCACAAAAGAATTTATTTTTGTGACATAGCATTTCGCTTGCAGAAAATTGACGCAAACATGATGTGACCGAAGAATTTTGTTCGATATCGATAGAAAGGTCGAGAAAAGATTCGTCTTTGCTTGTAACCTAAATCATTGCCATTTGGAATTAAAAAATTTTCAACGAAATCAGGGAAGTTGAATAAAAAATTCAACTCACAGTTTCACATGTGAGACACTTTGTTTCATTGGTCGTGATACCTTCAAAAAGTTGATGAACCCATGTTGTAGCTGAATTTGATGAGTTGGATAACGTCCGAACAGAGCCACCCATTGAACTTGCTTCTGCTAATAAAAAAAGTTTTAAATGTATTATATAAACTAATATTAACAGTCACATATCATATAATTATAAAAACTCACCTTCTTCGTTAGGATCAGCATGAAGCTTTGATTTATCACTCATCTCAGTCTGCTGTTTTTCCGCTTCTTCCATTTTTTTTTGTTGCTCCAACACATTTTCTGCAATCGCATTCAATACATAATTCAAAAATTCATGGGCATCCTGATGCATGGTTGACCTAAAGAGTTCTGGTATGTGGATGTATGATAGCAATAGTGTTCGAATCTGATCATTAAACAGTCTGATGTATTTGTATATACATAAATATGCTCGATTATAGGAAAATAATTACCATTCTCTTTTTTTAATTTTGTGATGAATTGAAATGGTGCCACGGCGCCGGTTTTTTTCTTTTGGCTAATAATTTTTGTGAAAAGATCTTTCAATGCTCCGAATAGCGTGTCCTCTATTCCGTGTGACGAGGAAGCTGAATTTTCTCCATTTGCTATTTTTTTTGTCATTATATGAAATTTATTAGAATGCTTTTATTTTGGTGCTTAATTACTATTTTTTGGATCTCATTCTCTACCTTTTAAATTCCCGTTATTTTCTTTTTTTGAAATAATACCATTGGTTGATGTATTTGTAGTCGGGGAAAGTGGAGACGATGCATATAATGGCATAGGTCCGTCCGGAAAATTGATAACACACTCTCGGAATGGTTTACAAAAATAAAGTGCTTGTAAAATAGAATTACAATAACTGAATTTTTCAAGAATTCGTGAAAATTAAAATCAGGCGAAATTTTTTTTGTAAATCCAAAATCTAATGCTTTTTGTTAGAAAAAGCCTACCAAGTATTTCCAAACTAAAATTTATTAAATTATAAAAAAAGTATTAGAATATTTGAATTTATTGAAAATATATTCCAAGATTTAATATTTCCTTTCCCGCTTCTCCCACCACACACTAATTCCAAAGGCACTGAATTAACTTCTAAAATTCACTAATTAAGAGAAACAATTGTCTAAGTGATAGTCTAGCTGTATTATTTTTTTTCTGCACTGCTCAAAGAGTTCTTATTGTTGAGGTGATGCGAAAAAATGCTCTAGCTTACATTTTCTAATCCGAAATATTTTTCAGAGCCATTATTCCAAGGCTCGCTAGTTTGCGGTTTACCAGGTTTTTCCTATAATGAAAGAGAAACAACTGTTGAATAAATAAAAGGAACTCTCACTATGTTATGCCGTCAAAATTAAATCGCAGACTTGCCGTGAAATATTTAAAAAACGACATTGTCGATGATCCCTCTTTGCTCGGTCAGCAATCAACTGCTCATTAAACTATCGTCGACTACTACTACTACGTCTACTACTTCGATTGCTATTAATGCTAATACTAGTCGAGATGCGAAAGTCTGACCACCAGGCTTGATCAAAAAAAAGTAAAGTATAATTTCTTTGCATCAAATGTTCCAAATCAAAATCAAACTCGAGTAAATATATCTCTCTCTCTCACAATAGAGTTGCTCGTTGTTGGAGTATTTATGCAGTTACTAGATTGAAAAAATGCCGTGTTATTGATTTATATTTATTATTATTGTTTACAGAAGGAAAGCGAGTAAAACAAACAAATTGTGTAGCGAAAAATTGGGTGATGTTTGTCCAATTCTAGTTTGATTGGATGTTTTTTATGTTTTTTATAAAAGAATGTTTTTGCTATCACTATCACTACATTATTCAGCCTATCAAAAACTGAAATTTTAAGAATGTGTGCACAAATAAGCCTCATATATTATTGGATTTATAACCCCGAAAATAGCACATAATTTGCTAATTATACACCCCCATAAAATCTTTGTCATCATAGTTTTATTCTGTGCCCGATTAAGTTAATTATTTTAATTTAACCATAGTTGATTGATTCATCCATCGGAGCAAAATCTTAATTTTTACATATAAAAATTTATTTTCTTTCAGCTTGTTATCAATCTCTTGCGCCCACATCCTTAATCTTTTTATCATTACAAATTTCTGAACTAGTTACAGTGTATTCTTTTATGATCTTCATTAATAAGATTACAAATATGATGAAATATTCACTCGAACAATTAAGGGCACTGACATATATTACCTCATATTGAAAAGGGGGGGGGGGGGGGCTGACAAAATCTCGGTAAATCATAACGAAGTAATATATGTCAGCTCTCTTAAAGTTACCAATTTTTGAGTTTATTTTTTCATAATTGTAATTGAAAGAATATTAACTGAAAAATATTTAAACATTCAGATTTAATAAATGAATATTGATATTTATGATATATTATTAGTTATAATTTATTTATAATATTTATAATAAAGAAAAAATATTTTAAATATTTTAAATATTTTTGTAATATAAATGATATGGATCATTGCAAGATTGATATACCAATATAAAAATTAATAATTGCTTCTAATAAAAATCATTCAAATTTTAACTAATCTTTATAATTTTTTTATATTAAATAAAAAATGATCTAAATTCACTTTTTATACTATTTAAATTATTCTATTATACTTAAATTTAATAATAAATAAAGTATTACTTTACTAAAAAAACTAAAATAAAATTATTTTTTTTAAAAATAAACATTTTAAATATTATTGCTATCAATTTGTAATATTAAAACTTCAAACTATATGTAACAAAAGTTTTTGAAATTCTTTATTTACTTGTTATTCAAAAACTATTATATAAAACATAACAAAAAAATATCAAATATAGCTTAAAATTTAAAGATTTTATTGATATAAAATTAATAATTTATTTTTTCACTATTATTTTCTATTATTATCTCCTTTTCTCATTGATCTGATATAGTTAATTAAAGTACTATTTGAAATTCTATTTTATTCTTCTATCATATACTGCTCAGATTTTTAGATATACATATTTCTATATTTTTTTAATAATAATCCAAAGATTTTCAATTGGATTTAAGTCTGAATTATTAAAAGATCAGTCTAGAATTTCCAGAAAATTTTTAATAAGAAATATCCAAGTAATATAACTTGTATACTTCAAGTTATTATCTTGCTAAAAGTACTAATAGAAGTTAATTTTTTTATTTTTTTAGATATCTATTTATTATAAAGAATATAAATTTAATAAAAATATATTTATTTTATTTATTATAATAAAATAAAATAAATAAAAAAATATAATTTTAATTTAATTAGCTATTTTTAATTTAAAAAATTTATTTATTATAATTTCAAGAAATTATACTTTTAAAGTTAGATTATTAAAAATAACTATCATATTCATAATATATTTATTTAATTATTATTTAACTAGATTAATTAAATATTTTTTAAAGAATTAATATTAAAAAATTATAAATATATAATGAATAAGTTATAATAAATCTAAAAACTATTATTATTTTGAGCATTATATATAAAAATATTTTAAAATAATAAGAGATATTTACTTTAAATTTGTAACTAATTAATATTTATGATAATAAAATAATATTTTTTAATAAGATAAAAATGATAATAATAAAACTAAACTAAAAATAAGACTAATATAAAAAAAAATTTACTTTAAAACTTATATATAATACTTTTTCTATATTATTATGCAAAATAGATAAATGTTATATAAAAAGATAAATATTATATTTATTTTATTTTATCTTTAACTATAATTGACTTATAAGTAATAAATTATAAAATATAAATTATTAAATTATATCTTTAAGAATAAAGAAATTAATAATATTAATAATAATAAAGATTTTTTAATAAATTAAATATTAAATAATAAAATTTAATTTAATTATTATAAAAAAGAATCTTTAGAATATATTAATTCTTGAAATTAATTGTAACAATTTTGATTGGGTTATCTTCCTTTAGATCTCTTTTAGTTTAGATCTTCATTTTGCGCTATCTGTATAA
>CAJVPS010002235.1:0-12835 GCA_910591765.1 Ambispora leptoticha | reverse complement strand
AAATACTTTTAAGTAAACTTTTTCACTAGATTATTAAGTATATATATTTAAAATTTTATATAAATTAAATAAATATTCATTAAATATAGTCAAAAATAAAATATCTGATTTCTTTTATTATATACTATAAATTACTTTATAATTATATCTTTTTATAATTATTTTTTTTAAGTTTTTTAATTATTAATTAATTATAATTAAAAAAATTTCTTTATAATTATATCTCTTTTTAATTATATAATTTTATTTTTTTAAATATAGTAATTATAAAAATAATTTATTTATAATATAATAATTATATAATTATTATAAAATTATTTTTAATATAATAAAGTAATCAAGTCTATATATAAAAATTTTAAAAACTTTATTATATATTATATTAAGTAAAATTATTATATAAATTGTTTCTAAATTCAAGTGTATTATATTATAATTTTAATTAAATTTTATTATATTAAAAAATTATTATATTAAGAATATCTTTATATATTAAAAAATATATTTATTATAAAAAAATTTTTAAAGTTCTTAAAATATTTAAAAAAAATTAATATATTTATATAAAAAAATTTAAATAATAATAATAATATATTATTTTGATTTTTTTTGATTAAAATTATATATAAAAGTAATAATATAAACTTTATTTAGAATATAAATAATATTTTTAGCTATTTTTCTTTTTTTAGAAATATTAATTTTATATAATTTATTTAATATTACTAATTATAATATATAATTTAGTTATATTAATAATAATATAAAATTATTATATCATATTTTTTTATTTTATTTAATTATTTAATTATTTTATTCTTAATATAAAAATTATTTAATTATATTAGTTCTTTATAATAAGTATTATTTATTTATAATCTTATTAATTCTTTATTCAAATACTTATTAAAAAATAATTTATATCAAAATGCTTGATATATATATAAAATAATATATTAGATTATAATTCTAATTAAGAATTATATAAAATAATAATATATTATAAAAAAGATATATATAATAACATAAAAAGATGAATAATAATAATTTTTTTTAATATATTTTTAATAAAATATAATTTAAGTAACTATTTCTTTAATTATATTATATTTTATATATAAAAGAGTATTCTACTTACTTACTTTTCTTATAATGATATTATGTGTTTTGCTTTTAATTCAAGATTTGCAAATTTCAAATTTTATCTTATTTTAATTTTTCATAAATACAAATACTGTGTTACTTATTAAAATCATCATATATGATAATGATATAAAGAAGATATAGAAGAAAAATTAGAAATAGAGAAGCTATTTAATATTTTATTTAAATCAACACAAATTAAACAGTAAAAAATAATAATCAATAAATATTCCAATTTGTAATATAAAATATATTATTCTTTCAAATATTACTAAAAAAAAAACTTAAGTTTATCATTCAATTTTCTAAGTTCTAATTAATTAAATGATGAATTTTATATTCCATTCCCCATTACTGAATCTTGAGATATTGAGTCTTAAAGAGATAATATGAGAAAAACCAAACTCTCGCTAATTCTCTTATGTTTTTTTAAGCTTTTATAAAAATACCCACCAGAAAAATAATCTCTCATAAATTCCTTAGCAATATTCCGTAAATTAACCAACAAACTTATAATGCATAAAAATTATTAACCTATATATTTTTAGTCTCTTTGAAACTCAATATCTCGATTTGATGACAGAAATTAAATATAAAGCACACCATCAGATTTTCTAGATTCTGATAAATCAAATGATGGAGCTTATACTCAATTCCGATTATTGAATCTTGAAATTCCAGAGAAGTTATACATAAAAATTATTTAATAAAAAACAAATCTCTAGTATTACATATATACTAATGAAAAAGCTGACTAGAATACGCCGACTCATAGCCGGCTAGCCGAGCTAATGCTTCAATGTGGCACAAGTCGATCTCGAAAAATTTTCATATGTCCGGAAATAAGTAACCTATTTTGGTGATCGTCCGACAATTTCTTATTTAAGAATTTGGAATTAATAGAATAGGAATACACAAATTTTTAGTCAACTATTTTCGGTCATACATATATGGTAAAAAAACTATTTATAAATAAGGAAATTCACATGATTATTACTTGAGTCGGCTAGGCAAAACAAAAATGCCAACTCAATTTTGATCGGCAAAAATCTTATATAGTGTAAAATATTCATAATTACATTAAAATCCTTAATTTCATAATTTTATAATGCCGTCTTAATCTTAGCAAATGCCATAAAGCATGGGGATTTAAGAATTAGATTTTTAATATCAATTATGCTGGAATTACTAAACGTTAGCTCTCGAATGTTCATTTGAAGCAATCACATGTCCTGATTTTCTGTATACGGTCGCAGATTTTTATTAGAAGAGTTTGACTATAGTTAAGGCCTCGTGAAAGCGGACTGACTTGTCTTGCAATTACACTTATATTTAATTTCCTGACAATGACTTACTGTACCACGACATACATAACTTGTAATATTCAATAAATTTGTTATGAAATGTTAAAAAATATTCTAAGGTTATATAATCGTGCGCTCGTTCGTCAACCTATCTTGACACAAGCTTTCATGACAGGTATCCTTAGATGCGTCGTCACGCTGATTTAATTTATAACGTCAAGTAATAAATAAAAAAAAAGTTTTATATTCATCGTAAAGGTGTCTTATTCGGAACCGGTGATTTGATAGCGCAAAATATTGAAGAAAAAGAAAATGATAATTATACTTTCAAAAGAACTGCGAGGATGGTGATATTTGGAACTATAATTGCGGTATTTATCTAAACCTTGTGGATCCTTGTTCAATCAATTGAATACCCTTTAATTGATTGAATTGAATGACCAAAGGGACCAATGCTTGCGAACTGGTATAGATTTCTCGATAAATATGTGACAATAAATAATCCAGTAAAAGGTAATCTCTTTGATGTTGGATCTCTAAATAAATAGCCACCTCAATGATGGTATTTCTCTCAAAACAAAGCGCTGCTTGTCCGAGTTGCGTTAGATCAAACGTTTTTCGCGCCTTGTTTCATAGCCACCTTTTTCAGCGTGCAAGGTGTGATGGAAGGGTTATCTCGTCAGGAGATCAAACAAAAGTTAGAAACGGTATTTTGTTTTGACAATCCACCTCTTTTGATTTTATCATCATTCAACAACATATTAACTCGGTATAACACCTTCAAGGCATATCCAAATGCGCTTCTAAACAACTATAAAATCTGGCCGGCCGTGCAGCTAATAAATTTTCGTATTGTGCCGTTACAACACCGAACAATGGTTACCAATATGGTGGCCCTCGGATGGAACACATATTTATCAATAGAAAATCGCAGAGCTCAAAACCATATCTCACTGTAAAATAATGAGAATGAAACATTCGTTTAAATAAAGAAAAATACAAGGAAGGATATCAATACATCTTAAAGAATAACACATTCTTTTTTATCATAATGTTGTCAGATGCATTATGCTCTTTGAATATTTGACAACATCTATCGATATTATTTATCTACAGAAGCAACGGAAGACCGTCGATCACCGGCTGTTCAGGAACTTCGAGTGGGCCAAGTCGTTCAATTTGTTGAATCGTAGTCTGAGTCTTGTGAATCTCCTTGTCGACCATCCACTGTGCTTTAGTTACCTCCCATTTTGCTTTTTTGACACTTTCATTGAGTTTTTCAGCAGCTTCATTCAGCCTCGCAGACTCTTGACGATATCGAGCGAGCTATTAACATGATTGAGAAAATACATTGTTTGTATTTAATGTTTTGAGAAAGACATCATGCGTAGTAATAAAATAAAAATTTTTACCTTCTCCTCTTGTTCTGGCGCGATTGGTGGAAGCGGCACCGGTCGTACCGGCGTATAATAATTATTATGAGGACGATGATGATGTCCACTTCCACCACTATGTATCGAGGATGAATAAGGGACATTATGATAAGGTTGTTGTGGACGTGGCTGATAATGTGAACTTTGACTTTGGTGGTGATATGATGAGGTTGGTTGTTGCTGTTGCTGCTGTTGCTGTTGCTGTTGCTGCGGTGGTGGTGGTTGATGGTGGTGTTGTTGATGTTGATACATGCTAGAGGAGGAGTTACTACGACCATGTGTATATAATGGTGCTGAACTCGTAGCACTACTACTATGATAATAATTACTATTACTACTACTTGAACTATTACTATTAAAGTCTCTCTGTCCATGGGTCATACTACTGCTGCTGCTGCTGCCACTGCCACTATTCCCTCTAGAATAAGGATGATAATATGGTTGTGTTGCTCCACGATATGGAGTTCTTCGATCATATGGAGGGGGTGGCGGATTAGGTGGTAAAGGAGGTCTTGTATCCCTCGAGGATGACGACGACGACATCAAATATGAGGGCACTTGCCCTCGAAATGCGGTATAGGGTGGATCTTCACGTTCGGCGTACCGAGAAACAGGAGGCGGTGGTAAAGGAGGGTCTCGCGAATGGTAATCGTTACTGCTGTTTGTTGAGCTGCTGCCACCAACTCCACTACCACTCACGTAATTCCTGTTGGAGGAGGAATAGTGAGACGACGTAGAATATGTGCTGCCATCACGTTCCGAAGTATACGAATTTGAGCGGTAGGTTCTGTAGTCTGACGAACGTCTTGGGTCGGTTCCACGATCCATTTTCTCAATTTATTTGAGATTATTAATTAATGTTTATATTTGGGTAGGATGTTCATGTTACCAATGAGGGAATAATACATGGCAAGGGGAGAGATATCGCGTAAATTTTTTAGTTTTTTATTTATATTTTAGCATATTGGTATCATGAACAATATTGTGTGCATATTTCACTGAAATTTTGGAATGCAACATAATGTAACAGCACAAATGCTTAATGAAATAGATATATAAAAGAAGATTTTTTTGGATTTAATGTGTAGCCCACCGCATCGCACGCAACCCAGCACGAAATCCATCCGTTCACAAATACTTACAGAAAAAAATATCAAATATAATACTTACATAACGTAACCCTCGCCATTATCCATCACGTGGAAGTAGTAAAGATTGTTAAAATAAATAAAAATAAATAAAATTCAAAACTGTACAATAATTTTTGATAAGAAAAAAAAATAATAATGATGACAATGGCGATGATGATGATGATGCTGATGATGATGTTGATGATTGATGATGATGAATGATGATAAAAAAAAATGATTTTGTGATAATATTGTTATATAATAAATGACTTTCGATGGATGCTGATAGATGAGAGGGCGATAAAAGGAATAAATATAAAATCTATGGATAAATGAGAAATAGATTCGAATTTTGATATATTGTCCCCTTTTTGTGATCGTGCATGTTGTGATTAATTTGTATGTTCGTATGTGTGTGTTTTGTGATTTATCTCCTTAACTCTTATTATACAAGCGCTTGATCGTTTTTTTAGTCAAATAGCCGGATCGAGCATTCAACTGTGCGTGTTTATGATGTTTTCGATAACGACAAAAAAAATCGGGTGACCCCATCCAATAATAATAATTAAAACTATTTTACAAAAATATTGCCGAATAAGCAACTCATATCTTTGTAAAATAGAAAGGATTACAAAAAAATAAGCATTCCTTCATTCAAACTTTCATAATCACCGATAAAAAAGTAATCACCTTTCCTGCTATCCATCAGGAAACCATTTTCTCGTAGCCTCGTTCATTATATATCGTCCATTCTCGCTATCCCACCGCTCAAAATAACAGCCAATCGATTCGGTAGTTATCGGGCCCAGCGCCTTCGCAAGCTCCCAATCATCCTCATCACCCATATAGTCTCCGTAGAGATTTATAGGTATCATTCGTTTTAATCGATCAGAGCTCGGCGGCTCATTCACTAGACTTTTTTCACCGCAATATAGAAAGACTCCCCGTAGTGTTAACACCTCATAGAATGGTTCATCCTTCGGTGAATCCAAATCCTAACAAGGTTACAATAATCATGCAAGTATGTTAAAAATAATGATGATAATCGGGTCACGAATCAAAACAAAGGATTTAATAATTACCATCCATTGAAACTTTGCCACATTCTCTGCCATATTAGCATCGTAAGCTGCAACGCGAAATTATTTCAAACCTGAAAAATTAATACTTGCCCGTGCTTATCAACTTGAAATCATCACGAAAGAAAGGAAAAAAGATCCCAACCTCGATCCCAACGACAAACAACACCCAACGCATCAAATTTATTAAAACAGACAATATCACCAATAAAGAATTTTGGGTCACGTTCTCCGCCACCACGAGTTAACGCTCCTGAGTAATCCCATTCCGTAGAGTCATTTGCTTCCATAGCCTCAATATCTGCTTGCACATTATTAGCCAACTTTTGCCACATTTCATGTTCTTTCCAAGTCCCTTCCCCTATAAATTGTTCAATCTCACTTAATGCCACTCTGCCAAGCTCATAATCTTCGGGATACTTGAATCTCGTCGCGACAAACGACCACCAGACTTTCATTATGTCGCACAATGCCGTCAGATCACCCTCGCCGACGACTGGATGTGAAATGAATTGACGTTGAACAGCCGTCCCATAAATAATCTCGTCACTGTAACCTCGAATGTTCGTCAGACTTTGAAAATAATCGTGTAGAAATAATTTGAATAGGGTTTGCTGTGGGATTGGTTTATATTCCGGCCAAAATTCACCGTAATATTGTGATGCGTGTCGATCAAATTCATCTGCCGTCAGAATTCCCGTCTCGGAGTGTTTCTTAAAATCGATATAATAATAATCATTACTTCCCGATTCCACATCCGTATATCTGATGTAGTGATACCGTCGAAACGACTTTTTTTCACGATCGGCCACCACCTCGACACTCTCCAACCCAACTCGCTGTGCCAATGCCTCAAAAACAATGGCAAGCACGCAAGCTTTACCTTGTTTGGTCTCCTGTAACGGGCTAGTTATGTACATTAATTTTGTTTCGATGTCCAATACGGAAGCATCGGATGGGTATGTGCGTGTAAAAAATTCCGTTAGACGTTGAAATCTTGACATTTGCGTTTCATGCGTTTTCTCTGGACTTATCGCGATGAAATCCGCGGCCAATTCATCAACTTCATGCACGATGTCTTCAATATCTAATCGTTCATTAAAAAACGTTACCATCATTGCGAATCCATGTAGATTTGAGAGAGTGAGTGTGCCATTACGCCATGCTTTCCACTTTTCAACTACTGAAAATCGACGCGCATGCTGCAATACTCTTTTTGCGAAATAACTATGTGTAAGGGTGGCCTACAAAAAAGAATATTTTAATCATAACTTGATAACTTGACGCACCAACAGAAAATTATTATTGGCGTTGGAGCAAGGAAAAGAAAATATACCGTATTAGGATGATTCAATATCCACAACAAAACATCACGGCAGTTATCACCCAATTGTCGTAATTTTTTCATATTTGCCAAATAATGCGCACCACCGAATGTGAGGGTATCGAGGACTTCGAAGGCCCATTGATCTGTGGACAAGCGTGCAAGAAAAATTTGTCGCCATCCCGTGGCTTTATTCGGCTTCCATTTCCAATATTTCCACCTGAGTTGATTGTTGTCGATTCGTAGTGCATTCACAGAGGGAATTCGTTCATACAACATCAATAATTACAATATCACAAATATAGATCAGTTACTGGGACGTTAACAAGGGGAAACAGTTGAAATACAACGATCTAGATTGATGAAAGTATCACGGCAAGGAAATACATTGCGTCTCTCCTATCGCACGAAAAAATAATGCCAAGCGCACAACCCACCCCTGCATACCTTTCGTCACAGAATTTTTTCCATAGTGACTCGACATAACATGCGTCTCGCCATTTTTTTGATACTTGTGCACACCGCGCGACGTCTTCAGCTTCAAGGTAAAGCAGAACTTGCTTTAGCAAAGCTATCGGAAGTTCTGGACTCATGATAAAACTTCCTTGTATTGGATGCTGGATTTTCTCTCGATACGTTACGATAAATACTGATAATATGATTGCTCTGGTATTATTCGTTGCTCGTTACTTCGTAAGTGGAATTTTTAGTCATGGGAAAAAAAAATAGACCCAAATGTAACTCACACAATTGGATCACGCTTTTTGGATGGGGTAAGACGTGTCTTTGTCATATTAGGTTTTGCACGTGGATGTGTAACGTGGTGTTAGAAAAATGATGAATTTTTAAAATTGTATTATTGTAATGACACAAAACACGTGATTTAGTTCATGTATGTATTTTTTTCTCCCTAAACATCGAAAAACATGTAAAAACCAAAACACCCACCACCTAAAACTAATGTACATGCATGTATCTTACATACACATATACATAACAAATACCAAACACACTCTAACTATTCAATTTACAATTGGCCAATTTAGATTATCAGGTTATGAAACTATTAGTGAACGATTATGTTTGATAGAGATAACAAGCAAATCTTTTCCTTTAGTAATGCTTCTATCATACCCAATGGTAATATTCTCTTTTTTATTTGTTTGATTTCCAATTTTGGGAATTTCTAAAATCCTGTTGCCTCGCACAAATATAACCATATGCTCGTTGAATTTAAGCAGGGATCATGGACCCTCGTTTAATTATATCACGTTTCCTTAATGGAGAATAATTCATGTACTTAGAACCAATCAGATTTAGTTCACCTGCAGGTAACCCACCCGCATGATGAACTTGTGGTCATTTTCAGAAAAGCCAAAAAACCCCTTTCCACTCATATCTATCGTTATTAAACTTTCGCTATAATTGACTAATACTTCTTTCCCACTTTGAATTTTTTTTTTAAACCTTTAACTTAGTACACCCATTTTTTTGAACTTTCTTTTTCAGGTTAACTTAAATTCTATTGATAGAATCGTCTTAAACTATTATTTTTCTAATATCTTCCTACCCAATAAAAATATCCTCATCGTAAACATAAATCTTAAATTTAATCATGCAAACTATAAAATGTGTCGTGGTCGGTGATGGTGCCGTTGGGAAGGTAAATCAAAACCACACTTTTCTGATTTTTTGGCCAAGTTAAGAGAACTATGTCGGTTTGTCGAGGCGAGTGAGAAACCCTCGACCTTTTTTTTTTTGACCTTAAAAGACCAGACTTTTGATTGCAGTATCATGGGTTGCTTTCATTCTATGACAAAAAATAATTTTTCTGTTCGTTTTTGGTTCCGGGAAGAAACCATTCATCTTATCAAATTTAACGACTTTTTCATTTTGCATGTAATCATCGCAGACGTGTCTTTTAATTTCTTACACGACAAATAAATTTCCTTCGGAATACGTCCCAACGGTTAGTATCATTAATTTTTACTGAATGCTTATGAATTGGTGTGTATCGATATCAAATGTTCATCTGGGAGTTAGAAAGAAGTAGAAGGGGAAGGGTGCCAACAACATTCAAAGGATACTTTACGATTCTATGAATTGAATTACGACATGTGTTATTCTTTAGGTTTTTGATAATTATGCAGTTACAGTCATGATTGGTGATGAACCATATACATTAGGTTTGTTCGACACTGCTGGTACGTCCGAATTTTTTTTTATTTTTTTCATTTAACCTTTCGTTTCATTTTCAATCATACAATCATAAAACGTCTAACGATTGGTCGGTTGAATGAATGACGTAACAGGACAAGAGGATTACGATCGTCTTCGTCCGCTTTCGTATCCTCAAACTGATGTTTTTCTCGTTTGCTTTTCGGTAACTTCACCCGCATCATTCGAGAATGTCAAAGAGAAATGGTTCCCCGAGGTACATCATCATTGTCCCGGGGTTCCCTGTTTGATTGTTGGCACGCAAGTAGATCTAAGAGACGATCCGACTGTGGTGGAAAAACTTTCAAGACAAAAGATGAGACCCGTAACTTCAGAGCAAGGCGAGAGGCTCGCGAAAGAATTAGGAGCTGTGAAATACGTGGAATGTTCAGCGTTGACACAGAAAGGTTTAAAGAATGTGTTTGATGAGGCTATTGTGGCAGCGTTAGAGCCGCCGGTAACCAGGAAGAAGACCAAATGTTTATTGTTATAGAATTACCTTTTGTTTATTTGGGTTTCTGTAATGTGTAATTTTTGGGCGTCTTTTTCTTCTTTGATTGTAATGTTGAATGAAGAACATGCATTAATGAATTAATAATCAATCATTCATTCAGTCAAAAAGAATTTACATACCACACTATTAACACTAATATATAATTATTCTCTTCGCCTATTCATCACACATTCACACACACGCACACACACACACGCACACACACACACACACACACACAATATCTTACCACCATTATTACGCCTTATTTTTACATTCCTATTTACTGTTTATTATTATAGTTAGTTAATATGCTACGTGAACTGGCACGAGGTCCTTATCATTTGTATTACTTAGTTAATTTTTTTTCGTTGTCTTTCGGCCTTCCAAAAAGCAAATCATAAAAATTATCAATCACCACAACAAAAATAATACTACATTTAAAACTCTATCTTTTAATTAGTTTCTTTTTTTGATTGAGTGGGGACGTTAGAGCTTCATTTAATCGTTTATTTGAACCACCACGTAACACATAAAGGTCATCTTTTTCTACTTTACCATCAAAAATTTCTTTTTATTAATAACAATTTCTCTTTTTTTCTATTACGATATACTATTATTGCTATCGGCAAATCATCGATTAATTTCATCGGGGTTTGCTTTGAGAGTACAGAACGTATAATGAATATATATTTTTATTGTTTATTATATATTTTGGAAACTATCTTTTTTTTATCTATCATAATTGTATAAAGTTACATTTTAACTCTTTAGAATTTGGGGTTGGGAGGTGTATCTTTTGAATCGCCGGACGCGTATTGTCATTATCAAAATCATCGTCATCATCATCCTGCCTGTGTTTTTTTCCTACTTCCCATGAACTGAAAGGTTTTGAGATCATCCTTTTCTTATGCGCGCGCAATCTGGTGATGTTATTGTCGCTTCATCACCATTTTTTTAGATGAGCTGTGGGACGCGTTAGCTCGAGTGATGGTGGCAGTGGTAGTGGCAGTGCATCTTAATCAATGAATGTACTGGCCCATCCACCTAATTTTTGTTTTCGCGATAAATGAAATCTGAAGATTTGTAGTTTGTTAGAAGTAGCAATTGCAAAAGACGAATGTAAGAAACGTTGTAGATTATTCATCAATTCAGTTAGATTAATTGATAGATGAACTGTTAACTGTTCGATTTGGAATTTTGACGTAAGGGTATAGATGAAGTGCGATTGCAATGTTTAGTTTCTACCACAGAATACAACCGCATGTCGGAAAATATTTTGGTGATGGGGATGAAAGGTTTTGAACCATGGCCATGGTTGTCGTATACAGTCGAAAGTCCCGTATCGGTTTATTGGGTTTCTCGATGCATTACACCTGACATGGGCATGATAGTCTATGTTTGTTAATTTTTACATGTAACGATAACGTTTGTCAGCTGCTATCTGTCTCTAGGCATGTGTTGAACCAAATCATCGAACTTTTAGTTCATCGTTTTTACGCGTTTCTACATTCACTTACATTTCTACGTTCTTAAAGATGCTTTCTTAAAGATGCTTTCAATAAAAAAAAATAAAAAAAGAATCAGTTACTCTTTGGAGAGCTCAGTATTTATTGAAGATGACTGGCTGTTGCATTCATGTACTTAAAATATTCATAGCGTGAATCTACCAGTGATAGTCGTTAATAATTATGAAACATTATCTTTTCCACATAAATCTCGGAATTTCATGAGTAACTGACTTCAGCACATGTCGTATACGGGACCTACATGTGACAGTTAATATTTGATATCTTACCTACACTAATTTTAATATATGACTGAATGTGTTGGTCTCTTATAAATATTCTTGGCATTTGATCTCTTTCCGAGAGAACAGCACAATATAAAATGATTGCATGTGTAACAACAATGACGATGACATGACTAATGTCACAAATATTTAGTTAAAGCATATATCTATGTCTCATCTCGTTTTGCCCCGTCTCATTTGCCATCCTTTCCGATTCGATCTGTTTTTACACATTACGTATTATTATCAGTATTATCACAGAATATATGAACAAGACCCGAAATATTAATTTGAATTATTTGAATTGATGTTTTTACTAACGTTTGTGTGAATTATAAAGCCAAGAAACGAGTTGTGATAATGAAAAGTTTCTTATTACATGTATACCTTACGCGTGTAATGCTAAATAGATAGGTGGTTAGGAAGATTTCGATAAAAATAAAAACTCCACACGCAGATTTTTTTCTTTTATGATCTGCGCAACTTTTCAAAAAGCAAGCTAAATCAAAATAATAAAATCACATGATTTGGATCACTGGATCGTCCCGAAGTAACCAATCAATTGAGTCGATCATAGGATTAAAATTATTGGATGGCCACTATCATTATACTATTGGGTAACACCACATTTCGCTAAAGTTGCCTAATACTTATCGATTCCCACGGAGAATCATTATGCATGCACAAATTATGCGCATAATATTTATTAGCAAACCACGATTTCTTTATCTAGAAAGATATTTTATCAATGAGTTTTTATAAATTATTTATTGGGATATGGGGACATACTGTAATAGCGGAAAAATCGTATTACACAAAAAACATACAGTGACATGTATGTATCGTTATCGCTATGGCTACTACAGTATGCAACAAACTTTACATTAAGAATAATCAAGAACAAACCATTGTTGGCATCC
>CAJVPS010002234.1:0-12841 GCA_910591765.1 Ambispora leptoticha | reverse complement strand
TTCTTTATTACTAGAGATTTCCATAGTTGTTTTTCTTTTTGTTGTGACTCCAAATTACCAACACCTTGCTTAGCCTTGATTAATTCACTTAAATTCTGAGCATTGAGTTCTAACATTTTTTGAAAACTTTGCTGATCACTCCCCATCGATTTCGTCATAGCTATTATTTCTTGATCACTGACCAAAAAGTCTAAATCAATCTTATCTTTTTGCCACACATCTAGTTCAGTTTGTTGCTTCTTGATCTCTGAAAGTTGCCTATTTCGTTCAATTTCTTCACCCACATTCACAGGTCCAAGTTCGGTTTGAATAATAACCGAAGTATCAATGGGCCTGTTGGGATCTAAATTAGACAATATATGCGACACTTGTCGATCAAGGCTATGAACACCAAAAGTTAAATTATCTATTATTTTATCCACGTGCACATTCATGTCTTCGCCCATATCCGCCACAAATGCTTTAAGGCTCTTTGCGTATGCATAGCCCTTCTCATCTCCAAACATATTGTAAATGTATTCTTTATCTGCTGGCGTGAAAAAAGGTGGATCAACCCCCAATGTTGCAAACGGACCATAATCTTCAAAGCGTGCTATATATTATACAATATTTATTTATTTATTGCAGTCTCTTTAATAAATAATAATTACTAGAAATAATAATACCTTGACGTTGAGTTTTAGATGATATAACTGTAAGGAGTGGTGTCTCGCCAAAGGGCGGTGGTTGTGGAATTAAGGTAAATGGATCATCTGTTTTAACGAATTAACATGAAATATCAATAGTTTTAGTTATAAATTTCTATCGAATAGTCATGGACATCAAATGAATAGAATATTACTATGTATGAGTGAACCGTCGGGAGCAAATTGTTTACGTGCTTCCCCTCTTCTTTGTTTTCGAACTTGTCTCCCTGACCTTGAAACAGATGAAGCTTAGGGACAAATTATAGAAACGGAGTCAATTATAATGTTACTCAAAAGCAAAATTGCAAATATGAAAAAACCAGAAAATTATTTAGGTACCTCTACTAGATGCGACGCCTTGTGCAACATTTATAGCCTAATTTAGGAATTTTTTTTATTCATAATGCAATCTATAAACTTATATAAACAACGGAAGATGAATTTACCCTTTTTCCACTAGGTTTATTTCCACGAGGTCCGATCTCTGTCCCTGCACTAATTACCATTGCTTTCATTCTCTCCTCTTCTAAAAGAATGCTATCTCTTTCACGTTCTATTGCTTTTTCACCAAATTGCCATAACTTGTCCGCACTTTTATAATAAAGTGTTTCTGGTGCATTATATGTCTTACAATTATTACACACAAGAACAAAATCTTCCTATTATGAAAAATAAGTCAAGCAATAAGAAGAAATTAATCTATTGTATTCCATTTAATAGTATGCTGCATTCATGGTTAGTTGAAAAAGTTAAAACATGCCTTGAATTCGTCAATGGAAGAATATTCATTCCTTTCAATTTTTTGTCTCATTGTTCCAAAATCCATGGGCCTTTGGATGATCGTGAGGTAGTCAGTTACGATAGCGGTATCGACTGGTTCTAAAAAGAAACCATACGCGTCTTTCCTATTAAGAGGATTTAAATTATTCGGCAACTAAAAACTTAATATTATTAACTATATAACTGTAAAAATCAAGTTATCAATTTACTTGTTAAAAGAATCCATTAATTTTGTTAAAATCGTTTTTAGATCCTTTTTCTTTTTTTGCCATGTCCAAGTTCGTGGATTCGTTTTACGTTGTGGTTCTTGTAATTTTGGAGGTCTTCCAAGCTTGCGTGTTGGCCCTTTTTTGCCAACAGATGTTGACATAACTGTATCTTCTTTTGTGGCAATGTCAGAACTTATAATTCTGCTCTGTACATCGCTTGGACCTGATGTAATCGTTTTGGTTGTTTCCTGTAGGGATGGTATTGATGATTGGGTTTCGTTCGAAATGGATGGAGCTACATTTGTTGTGTCCGAAACAATTTCTGTAGAAGTTTCACACTTAGATTGGCAAAATACTTTTGTATTTTTAACTGCTTTTGATGAACTGCGTTCATCGGCTTTTGTTTTTGTATCTTCCGTAACTGGTGGGTATGACCGTTTTTCACGGAGCGAATATGTGGATGTGTTGGTTGCAAGTTCAAGCATTAATAATTCTTTCGAATCATGATTGATTCCTTTTATGACCTCATCGCCTAAAATAAATTCTCCGTCTATTTCACTTTTTACAGGGTTCGCGCTCTCATAATTAATTAATTTCTCACCATTATTACTATATTGAAATATTTCCTTGCTTTTAATATCATTTAATGTTTGGCTCTTCTCGACTTTGACCTTTTTAACAACACCTTTTATAGTCTTTCCTTTCTTATCACAAGCTGACATATAATCAACATCTGTCAGACGCTTTCCAACAGTGTCTCCGATTAAGCCATGATCGATATTATCAGTATATGACTTATTCATGTTAGCTTTATTCGTCGACCTTTTCTCTGTCTTTTTGGATTTATCATCTACATGTCGCTTGACACTATCGCTACATTTTTCTATATTTCTATTTTCCCCATTAATCTCAATTTTCTCATCAATGTGATGGCGTTTAGCCTTTTTTCGTACATGAGAAGATTTGTTATCGTCTTCCTTGAATAGATCGACATTTTTATCAGACTCATCATTTGAAGAATCGCGCGTCGTACGTTTGCCGGTAGCTTTTTTGTGTGAATGTGAAGAACTTTCAGCTTGTTCCCTATGATGCTTGTGTTTGTGCTTATGCTTTTTCGTAGTAGGGGGTGGTGAGTCTAAGTTGAATTTTAGCTTCAAGACCATCTTGTTTGAGTTAGTTGTCGAAGATTTAGATGTGTCTATTTTCGTATTGCCAGTCTCTCCAACGTTAATATTTAGTGTGGAATCATTAATATCATTTACAGTATCCTGTTCATAATCATAATGATCCACAACTGCATCCCGCATCTCTATGTCGAATTCACTTCCTTCCAGTGCATCGTCAGAAACTTCTGAACGCTTCGATTTTGACTTATTTTTGCCTGTATCGGCGTTCTGTTTTAATGAAAGCCTAATTCGTGTAGGGACCTCTTTAAAATATGAAATAAATAAATTAGCTGTTGTTAGCTTTTCGTACTTCGCTTATTACTAATCTTATGAAAAAAAATCATAAATATAATTTTATAGGGTCAAAACAACTTTACGAAAAAAATGTAAGATTCGAACGAAAAAACCGAAAGATTTTGAAATCTGAAGCCGCAGTGACAAATTTAATCTAATCTTTGAAAAAAAGAGGAAAAAAATATTTACCATCAAGGAAAGGTTCTTTGTACGAAAGCTTATGCTTGTTCTTGTGACTTTTTTTGGCCTTTGCTGACTTTGACTTTTTTTCTTTTGTCATATTGGTTATAAAAATTTTCGTTATAGTACACCTAGCGTCTGTGATGGCAAAAAGTGATTAAGGTTTACTGGCTAATTCCAGATACTAACAGTTAAGAGTTTTTTTTTATGGTGTACTCCGTTTCACACTCACGAACAGCTATACTTGGTATTCATTTGTGGCCATCTGTGGCCAAAATAGTAATTAAGTACGCATTACGTGCTTGCATCAGACTCGATTATCTCACATTAATAAAATTTTATATCACGTTAATTTCGGTCAAAGTTATAAGATCTTAACGTTAATAATTAAAATTTTTTACAAAGCTAAGACTTTATTTTACCTAGTGTTTGTAGTCGATCCTAATTTATCGACTTGACTAAGTCGATATTTAAAAATCGGCTTAGCCGGCTAAGTTGGAGTCGATCAACCTAATTGGTTAATTCAGAGCACGTGATTTTAAATAGATATGATTGGTCGATCAACTGCAATATACTTTATACATTCTTGGAAAAATGATCTAAACGATCAATTACTGTGTGTATAGTTTTTTTTTATTTAATCAAAATTTATAAAATAAAAAAAAAAATCTATTTTAATTTTAAATTTATTCTCGCGCACAATTTTTTTTTTTAACCTTTTGGTGTATGAGCCGTAGGACGACATGTGTCACTGTTCCTTGTGCACAATTTATAAACCAACGTATACGTTAATTATTTTTGTTTTCTTTTAAGAATAATAGATCATGAACTGAATCAGGACTTAGATGGTTACGTTTATCTGTTACGGTATTACCTGCATCGGAGAAGAGTCGTTCAGAAGGTACAGAGGTTGCTGGAATGCCAAGAAAAATCTGTGCTTGCTCTGCAAAAAGAGGTAAGTCACTTTTGTGCTCGTTCCACCATCTTAAGGGATTACACTTTTTATAATGCGGATCTTTTGGATCATATTTAGAGATTTGCGGAATTGAGAGGTACATTTGAATTTCGGTGTCAATTGAAGAAGAGGATGAAGGTTCAATTCCGTCGTCAAAAAAAGAAGACATTTCCATATCTAGAGTTTTATTAGTAGTTGGTAAGTTATTAGATTCAATTTCTTCACGTAATTCTCAGAGCACCTCTTGCTGCGTTGTGGATGAGGCAGCTGACAATGTCTTGAAGCGGGGATCTAGAAATGAAGCAAGCCATCTGACCATTTTTGGATCATTCCATCGAGATACCATTGATTCACAAAGACCTTCGTACATTTCAATAACCTCAATATTTGTAAGTTTGTTCTCTATTGAATCTAAATTTTTAAAAAGGTGTCGCACTGTTGGATACATCATACTCAACATTGGATATTGATCACCTTCTATGAATGTCAATACTCTTGCAAATGGACGTAAGAGTTGGCATAACTCTACTAGGCCTATGCATAAGAGTAAAAAAAATTTTTTTTATTAATAAGGCCAAGCAAAGTTAATTTTTTTTTGTTCTCATAACACAGCAAGGCCAAATTTTACTATATTTAATAAGCAATTTTATATATATTTGCTATCCGGGTGGTCTTTTATAAAAATTAAAACAAAAATTTTTATTCTTATAATTTTTTAAAATAAAATTAAAAGCCCAGTGCCGGGTTACATTTTAAAATCTTATGAGAACAAAAAGTTATATGATCTAATAATTTATCGGTAAGGTATATATTCATGCTTTGATTTTTTTTTTCTACCTGTCCATTCTTCATCAGAAAGCATCTTTTCATTTAGACTAAAATCATCGGCACGAATAGTACGGTCAGGATCATTTTCCAAACTTTTCGCCAATTCTAAAGTTGATTCTCGAAGTTCTAGAAGCCGCTGGAGAACAAGATAAGTGGAATTCCACCTAGTAGCTGTATCACTTGATATGGGTTCTAAAATACGCATATCGGTGGTGCATTGATTTTTTTTTTTTTTTTTCAATTATCTCATGCTGAATTTTTCGGAATAACGATCGATATTTATCATGGTTTACCAAAAAATTGTTTAATGATTTTGCACGTAAAATCAAAGCTTCATTTTTTTTTAACCCGTCTGTGACCGCAAGATGAATAGTATGGGCTGTATAGCCAAGGTGGGTGATGCCTAATTGTATGATTGCTTTAACCATTAATGTTGCATTATTAGTTATTACCGCTTTGATTTTATTAAACATATTCCATTCAGCAAGAATTTTGCGCAAAAAATCTTTAATCCGATCTCCCGTATGTGGATAGGCGAAATGCTCAATTGTGATTAAGGATTGGTACATTGTAAAACTTTCAGAAAGCCAGTGGGCTGTTATGCCGATATATGGAACATGATTTTGGGTCTATAAATCAGTAGTAATGCAAACAGAAACCATCGTTTGGGACATCATTTTCTTTAATGTTGCATGTGTATAAAGTGCTGATTCTTTAATTAAGTTTTTAATTGTGTTAGTACAGGGAACTTGAAATCGTTGATTAATTTCATAACAGAAGTCTCAGAACCGATCATGATTAATACAATTCAATGGTATCATCTTCTCTACTATCCAAGCAACGAGCCGATAAGCAATACGATTTTGCTGTTTTTCAGGAAGTGGCGACGCGTTTTCAATGTGCTTTTGTATTACTATTTCAATTGTTCTTTGATTGGTTGCCGTGGGAATTGTAGTTGATGTTAGGGGTGGTTGTGCTTTCCATTTTTGAGGTTTAAAAATTTGGTGTTCAGTATACAAGTGCGCAGCTATATTAGTTGTTGATGTTCTAGACATAAACACTATTGTGCACTTTTTAAAAGTACCATTATCATTATATATACAAACATCACAATGTTTGACTTTTGTTACTTTATCACGGCGAGTATATTTCCATACCCAGCTGCTTCCGGGTTTTGTTTTTTTTTTTTGCATTACATTTAGGTTTGAGCTTTTTTTTGTAGGACCTTCACGGGAAGTAAAGTAAGATGTGATAAGCAAAGATCCTGTTGTATTATTCTCTTCATCTTCAGTATGGCCACCATCTTCATCATCAGTAACATTTTCATCATCAATAATATTTCCATCACTAACAATATTTTCATAAAGATTATTTTCAAAATTAGAGATTTCTTCAAAATTAGAGATCCCTTCATACTCGAATGACATGTTATCTTCACCAGTAACATCATCAAACAATTGGTCATTAAACATTTTTAAGGGACAGATTATACTAAAACTTATAATAATTATATAGCTTGGTCTTTGATTTTATGCAATGGTAAGAGCGGCAATACAAATTTCAATGCATTATATTAGTTTTTTTTTTGTTTTTGTTTTTTTTTTTTTTTTTAAGGTGAGGTTTTGCCTTTATTTTTATTTAATAATTTGTATTGAGAATCCTCAAGGGGTTTCTCTGGCCAAAGCCAAATTTTACAAATTTTTACAAGAATGAGACTCAGACTATTTTATCTGCAACCTAAACCTACTAGAGTGGTTAAAACTCACCTAGATTTGATAATGTATAATATTATTAGTTGGTATACTATATTTAATCCATTGTATTGTCCATAGAGATATTTTCCGAATAGCTTTTCCAAGAGGTGGACATATGTTATCAGTATGTTGTTGATCTGATAAGCCACAAAGGCAGCTATAGGTATTGGTTATTCTGTAATGGTTGTGTATTCTGTTAGTAATGTTAGTGGTTTGTTTAGTTTTTTTTTTGTACATATTTATTTAAACCAAATTATTTATTAAGGTTCAGTTTCAGGGTTTTTTGGGCCAGAGAATACCATATTTACGCAGATTAACGCTCATAGGCGTTATTTAGAGCTATACAATTTAAAGAGAATTAATAATTAATTTGGCCGAATTTAATTCATAGTTTTTTGTTATGTATTAAAAGCCTTCAGCTAAATTAATTATTGTTCTCTTTGAATTGCATGTCTCTAAATAACGCCTATGGGCATTAATTCACGCAAATACGGTATGCTTATTCTAGAAACCGAAGTCAGCCAAAAATTTTCCTATACCCCAAACTAGATTTCACATCCTCATGCGCTAGTATAATATTTTGCAGCTATAGTATTATATAAGTAACTTTCATTAATGTAGTTATCTTACATTGAGAGAATACTATATGCGTTTTATCAATTAGACTAGATCTAGCAACCGGACATGAAATTAGACATCTGTTCAATTTTGATTGAAAATATGTCTACGTATTTAGCCCAATTAACAATACTGTTTGAATATTTGATTCTGAATTCTTATTACGCTGAGTCTTTAATGAGAGTTTGTTATAGCTAGAATAGCGTGGATCATGTCATAAATATATTTTTTTTGGAGCAAAGAAGTTCGATTATTATGAATGGCCTGGGGCATACGAATTTGTATTAAAAAAATTTTATCAAACAAAAAATTCATTTTTATTTATTTAATCTTTGTCATTTTATTGAATACATTGTTGTTTAATACTATAACAGAAGACTTGTACCAGTACCATATTTACAGTGATGCGTATCTATATGATCAGTATATAATATGGCTCATAATAATAGGGTTTTGAACCTTGTGCATAATCTTCAAGTCAGCACGCATAATTTGTTGCATCATTGTCAGAGAAATCAAGAAGTATCATCGTGGGCGATATTCTAAATCCATATGCAGTTATACTAGTAATTATCTTCCCGATTAAGAAAACCAGTTTATGTGAATGTATGCGTATTATTATATAAAATTTTATAAAATTGGAATTCTTGATAATGTATGTATATACGTACGTGAGCGACTTTGATCTGTTATCCGATTGAATGCAAATTTATTTATCATTATTATGTATTTTTTTTTGTAAAATTTGATTAGTTATTATAATTTCTATATGACCCAGTATTAAATCGACTAATATTAAGTCGATTTTTCAAAAAATCGGCTGGCTTAGCTGGCTAAGTCGATAAAATCGACTAACACAAAATCGACTACAAACACTAATTTTACCATTATTAGTAATTTACTAAATATAAAGCTGAATTGACTACGTAGTTATAGCCTAATAAGAGTTTGACTAATGACCGGATATTTTAACACGCGGTGTGACACTTAACTAAAAGATTTTAAAAATTTTAAATTATCTACGTATGTATATATTTAACTCAGTGTTGGCTGATAACCTTTTTTTCTGACGTGGCCTTGGTCACATCATTATATAGAATTTGTGAAATTCAGTTTTAACACTCCTTAATATAAAATCATATGGATAATGTCTAACATATCTTCCTTGAAAAGATGGATTAGATGTTATCCATATGATTTTACACTCTATACTTCGACTTTTACCCAAACTAGTTCTTATGACTTAAATACATATACTGTCTACATATATATATAAAAAGTCTCTGACTGATAGCATGCAATTAGTGCTTATCGACTGTATATTAAAAGATATACACTTCATAGCCTAGTCAAATACTCACAAATTCGCCGTAATGTAATCATATTGGTCATACGTACTGATTATATGTACGTATTAAGTGCTATCTATTACAGTAGCTTGAATCATAAAAATAGCTTTTGTCTTGATGCGTAGCAGAAAATATACAATAGGATTCTGAACAACATAAAGAAGGGTTAGGGTACTATGGTGCATATAAACACGTAGTATACAAATGCGAATCATATGAATAATAATAATTTTATATTTATATAAGTGTTTCCAAATAAAAACATATTGTATAATTCTAAAAATAATTTTTTTTTTTTTTTTTAATATTGAAGGTGAGTTGTTTATTAGTATATATATATAGTTTTTTTTTTTTTTAATGTTAAGGTGACTACTTTGGGGTCTGGCATGTTTTATTAACTTTGGTTTCGAATGCCAGGGCAACCACATAGGCTACCCTAACTTTGTTACATTAATAAAAGTACATTCTAGCAATACCTGCACCTTTTAAGCATCTAATTTAAGTAGTCTGCCTATTACTAGATTCTACACTAGATACTATATCTATAACCTACTATTATTTGGGTTACTTGGGTTACTTAATTAAACTCTCTGATTAACTTAGCATCATTGGATATTTTTTCTAAAGAGAAACTGTCTTTAAGGCCCTTAGGATCATTTTATCTTTGTGGTAAATCTATTAGAGTAATTTATATTTCATATAAGGTGAATATGGGTATTATGACGCAGTTAAATATGCCGATATGAAAATTTTGTTAAATTGACTTAAACATTTGTCAAACTTTATTAAAATAAGTTTATTTTAACTTGAAATAAATTTTTTTATTTTAAAAAAATTTTTTATTTATTAAAAAAAAAAACTTTTCTAATTGCAGAAAATTTCTTCCAAAAATCGAGATCATCAAGATAATGACCAAAAATGATGCAAATCATATATAATCAGATAGTATTACTTTTTTTTGCATTTTTTTTTTTAATTTGTTTTACCTCTCTAATATGTTGTTGTTCCATTTTCATATGGTCTCTTTCCTCCTTTTTCTGCTTGTGAATTTCTTGCTTCTGCACCTTCTTGGTCTCCTGTACTATCTTGTTGTTGAGTGGTCATTTCCTTTTTTTGCTTTTTTTTGTTAGCAGTTTTTTCTGCTTCCTCCTCCGCTTTCTTTAACAAACGCAATGATTCCTCGTTAGTTAGAAGCTGGGCAAAAGGCATGGTCTTGCGTCTTTTTTTAGGCTGTTGAGTTTTGGGTTGTTCTTCATCTTTTTCTGGTTCTTTGGTCTGCTTTAAACAATGGTGCAAAGGGTATTTAAACACCAACTGCAAGGAACTGGTACCAGGATTTTTATAGAGTTCCAATTCAGATTCTAAGTATTCAATCTTCTTATTAAGCGATTCTATTTCTGATCACAATTCTTCATTTGTAGAGGTTGGGCCAAGGTGATTTGAAACGATCTTAGAAGAAGTAGATGAAGTTAGTATAATAAGCAGGTAAGTTGGTTGTTCAGTATTTTGTAGGTCGAATCTTTGTGTTGTTATTGAGGGCTCTAGACGGCTAGGGCTAATAGCATCGGGATTGAATGGCCATATTCCTATTGCCTTGAAAACATTACATATTACTGTGAGGTGTACGTCTTAATATAGGTCTGTCCAAAGATTTAGCGAACATGTTTTTGGTCACTAGTTTGCTACTATTAGTAAAAAACTTGTCACATTTACTGTCATAGGCCTTCTTGAGCTGGGCAAAGAGTAATTTAGCAGACTATAAGATATAGGTGGTGTGTGGTGGAAGGGCATAAAAAAGAATATTATTTTTATAACAGTAATTGACACAGGTGTAGTTGACATAGCTTTTGTACCTGTCAAGAATTAATAATACAGGACGAATAGAAGGAATAGAAATAACAAAATGCTCATATATTTTTTAAATAGGCCCTCCTGTATATAACTAATATCAGTAAACCTCATCACAGTGCTCGCAGGTATACCATCCAAAAGACCCAGAATTATTTATTTGCCTTTGTATACTAGTAATAAAGATATGTATATTCCAGCAGCAAAGATAGTTAGATATACAGAGATGTGTTCATGATTGCTACCATAAGAAACTTGATGAACTTGACATGCTCCTTTTTTGGCAATGACTTTTTGAAGTTTAGATTCAATAATAAAACCCATCTCATTCATATTCTAGATTCGTTTAGAGGGAGTCTACCAGGTTGACCACGAAAATTATAGGTCATGTGATGATCAATGACAAATTAACCAATAATAAATCATAATTTCATATAACGTAATACGATCAGAAAAATTCAAAACAAACACTCGCTTTGTCAAAAACCTTCTTTATCTTACAAATTTGTATAAGAAACCGGTCTTTATACTCTAATAAAAAAATTTCCTTGAGCAATTTTACTATAAGAATTTTACTTTAACCCTAACACTAAAATTAACTTTGATATTAATTCTAATTTTACCGAATATTATGTTATTTTATCGATCATCATATGACCCATAATTTTCGTGGTCACCCTGGTGGACTCGTTCAGAGGTAGGTAAATATTCATTAATAATTTTTTTAAGCTTATCAAAATGATCATTGATAATAGTAGGATTTGCTTTTTGGGCATATGCTTTATTTAGGGCTTGTGAAACGTAAAATGAAAGATCAGGATGATTCCTTAGAAACCGCTGCTACCATGCTTGACCTGGATCATTCTTGTTAAATGGATATGAGCGCCCACCTCTATGAACAATTTTCATCACACAATGATTCAAATCAGACCTTAATAACCCAAAACCAAGTCTTTGAATATTCAAGCAATAATTGACTAGTTGCTCTTCTTCGTGATCTATTAAAACTTTGTTAGAACCTGAACGGTTAGGAGGACCGTTATTCCAAATAGCTCGTCTAAAGGTTGGTTCTGGAATATCAAAGTCTTATATGACACTCCTTATACTTGGGGTCTTAGAGTTATTTGAGGAGTTCTTTATAAACTTGAAAGCATTCTCAATAGTATTATTCCGAATAGCTTTGTCTTTTTTAGGCATCATGATTTTAATTTTTATTTGATTTTTTTATAAAAATTTTAATAAATTCTTCACGCGTGTATAAAGTAAATTGCAGGGTAAATGCGGATTAAATTCAGAGTAAATATTATATGACCCAGCATGATTTTATTTGTTACACATTCGATATACAACTCCCAAAAAAATTAATTTCAAATAATCGCCTCAAACTTTAATTTTGATGGCTCTAATCAATGCACAAAATTGTTGCATTATGTATTCTGATATTTTTTTAGTGATCTTTTTACTAACCGGAACTTAGGATCTATAGCCAGAGGTAGTAATGGTAGTTACAATCATTTATAATATAAGAAAGTGTTAAAATTTTGAACAAACGGAAAATTTCCAAATATCAAAAAACTGCACTATAATTTTCTTTAATTTACCAGAATCTCTGGCATTTTATAGTAGATTTTGTGCTCTGGCCCTAATTCAAACTACACAGTATATTTATGACGCATAATATTTAATCTAGTTCCAGATATATAAATATAAGCATTGCATGATAATTGTTTAATGAATTTTTTTTTTTTTATAAATGTACAGTATATGATTCGCTTTAAAACATTATATAAAAAGAACAATAGTCATTTTAGTGGCGATATTTCGTGGCCTAGTAATCGGAATTAGACAATTTTGGTACCAATCGATTCGTCTAACCAAGACGGATCGATTGATACCAAAATTGTTCAATTCTAATCACTGGATCATGGGATATCACAACTGTGTCATAATTGGTAGTGCATCACAATACCCATATCCACCTTATATATCACTTAGATTTTTGATAACTTATATTTAGATCATAGCCAAGTACTTGTGACTTTTTACTTCTATTATCATTATTCTGTATTCTTGCAAAGTTCACCCAAACCTCAGTACACACTTTATGAACTATCAATAATACTTTAATACCAACTAATAGTGTTTCAAACTTTTAATCCAGATAGTCCGAAAGG
>CAJVPS010002233.1:0-12841 GCA_910591765.1 Ambispora leptoticha | reverse complement strand
TAATAAGAAGAATAAATAAAATTATAAAGAAAATAATTAATTAAAAATATTAATAATCTAAATTAATAATTGTGATATACATAGTAATCATCTGAGTAACAATGTATTAAATCTAAATATATTAAATACATAATGATCATCTATATATCCAGAGTGAAAAGAATCTTCTTAAAAATGTAATATAAAGCTAATTTATTATACAAATAGTGCAAAATAAAGATCTAAGCTAAAAGAGATCTAAAGAAAGATAACCTAATCAAAATTATTACAGAATTTTTCAAAACTTTTTCATTTTCATTTCTAAGTTTATATGCTTTTTTATCATATATTTCATGAATATAGAATAGTTCTTTCCATTTCTTATCAAATTTATCATGATACTAATGTTAAGTTTCCATTCATTTTATTAATACTTTTTATTCTATCTAAAAAATTATTGACTTTTATTTTCTATTATATCATTTTTTTTGTTTTAACTATTTTTCTTGAATATTACTAAGGATTAATTCTCATGTAATTTTTAATTTATCAACTAATTCATATATTCTTTTAATAAAAGCTTTTTCAAAGATAAGACTATCAAAATCTTTTAATTTAATATCTAATGATGTGATTACTTATTAATTATATACTAGTTAAAAAGGCTCAAATAAAGTTATACTTTATTTCATTATTCTATAAGTGAATAAAACTAAAGATAAGTAATAGTTCTAATCTTTCTTGTAAAGTTGAACATATTTTAATAATGAAATACATAAGATTTGATTTAATCTCTTAACTAATTTATTAGTTTGAGGATGATAAGATGCAGAAAGTCTGTATTTAATTTGATATTTGTCTAATAGCTTCTTGATTATTTTATTAATGAATGTAGTTTCTTTATCACTAAGTATTTCTTTTGGAAATTCATGTTTCATTACTATATCTTCATAAAGAAAGAGAATAATTGTACTTGTGAAAGTATCAGTAATTAATCTTGCTTCAGCCTATTTAGTTAGATAATTAATAGTAACTATAATATAGTAATTTTTATTACTGGTTACTGGAAGAGATCTTATCAGATCAATTTTAATCTTTTTAAAAGATGCATTTACTTAAATAGATATTAATTTATTATTTTTATGTAGTCATCCTTTTTGTTGATATATATTACAGATCTTAATATATACATTAATATCTTTGTATATCTAGACTAATAATAATTTCTTATTATTCAATTATAGGTAGTTTCAATTTCAAAATATCCAAAGATGATATCTGAATAATTATTATAGAGAACTGACTTTATTTCTATTGATTTTATAACTAATAATAGATGGTTAACATTCTATTTATTTCTTTTGTATAGTTTGTGATTCTATATAAAATATTTTTTTGACTCTGCTAGTAGTCATTTTCATCTTTTCTTTGAAAATTTATCAGGTATTATTAGCATATTAAGATAATTATATAGTTTTACATAGTTATTTAGATTTATATTTTATCTTTTTCTTTTATAAATGTGTATGGTATTCTGAAAAGTGAATAAATATTTGAATATATTCTTCTGGATTTATATTCAACTTTAAAATTATACTCTCATAAAGCTATTATTTAATATATAAGTCTTTTAGGAGAATTTAATTTATTAATTAATCACTTAAGCGCTAAGTGATCAGTTATTAATATAAATAAAATATTAGATAGTAGGTAAGATCTAAATAGTTTAACTATCCAAATAATTTCAAGACATTGTAATATATTTGCTTTTCTTCTTATTCATTCTTCTATTAGTATAAGTAATTACATATTTTTTTTCACTGTTATATTATGCTAGTACAGCTTCTAATTCTAGTATAGAAATATTAATAAAAAGGGTAAATGACTTTAAAAAATCTGGATAAGTGATAATTAGAGATGAAATTAAATATTTCTTAAGTGATTTAAAGATAGTTTATTATTTTTCTGTCTACTTAAATTCTTTATTTTTCTTGAATAACTTATATAAAAAAGTTATTATCTTGGCAAAATCTTTAATAAATCTTTTATAGTAAGTAATTAATCCTATAAATTCTTTTAATAATATGAGATTAGTAAATATTAAAAATTTTTATATCTTTTCTATCTTAGCTAGATCAGAATAAGTTTCATCTTTTCCTATAATATAATTTAAGAAGAATAATTAATTCTTTCTAAAAGTATATTTATCTAGTTGAAGTTTTAAATTTGCTTGTCAAAGCTTTTTCAAAGCTTTTTATATGTGATCTATATATTTTTCACAAGTTTTGGAGTATATAGTCACATTATCCAAGTATATAATTATAAACTTTCTAATATACTCCTTAAATATTTTATTTATAAGCCTTTAAAATGTAGCTAGAACATTTGTAAGTCCAAATGGCATAATATTAAAATAAAATAGACCCTTATTAATAATAAATATGATTTTTTCTTGATCTCTTGAATATATTTCTACTTGTCAGAATTCACTAGCAAGATCTATAATGATAAAGTATTTAGCATTTTTGAAAGAGTTCAGAAGTTCATCAATTCATAAAAGAGAATATCAGTCTTTCTTTATAACTTCATTTAGTTTCTTATAGTCTACACACAATCAAAATTTCTTATTCTTTTTTCTTACTATTACTATTGATATAGATCAAGGACTATTAGAAGGAGAAATTATTCTATTATCCAATATTTTTTTGATTTCTTCTTTTAAAAAGATATTTTTTATTAGATATTTTTAATGATATGATCAGAGAGTAATAAATCTTTCTTCTTCCAAATATATTTTATGTTAGAGTATATTTGTTCTATCAGGCTGAATTATATCAAAAAGATCTTTATATGAGTTCAGAACTTAATATAAGTATTATTATTATTCTAAGTCCAAGTCTAATTTGATCATGATCAGAGTGGTATTTAATAATAACTGAGATAGTATTTCTAACTATCTGTATATATTCTGTTTTATCTTGCATTAAGCACATTCAGATTCTTTTTCACTATGAATGTAGATATTATAATTCTCTAGCCTTTCTTATTGAATCCTTTCTTTTTCTTCCTATTTAATAATTTTATTATTAATTTTCATGAAGTTTTCTTGAACTTCTACTTTTAACACAAGTTACTTACTTTGTTCTTCATATACTATATATAAAAGCTAGTTAATCAATTCTTCTTCTTTGTATTCAAACTCATTATCTTTATTCTTAAGAATAGGATTCTTAAATTCTCTCTCAAGACTAATTAATTTTATAATTGATTTCTGCTAAGTGCAGATAACTAAAATAATTATAAACTCTTCTTTAACTTCAAAACTTAAAAGTTCTTCATCCTAATTTAAAATGATTTTGGACTATTTTGCCTATTGAATATCAAGTAGTAGATTATACTCTGTCTTTTTCATGACTAGGATATCTATTTGCTAACTTAAATCTCTAATTCTTATTTTTAATTCTTCCACTTTATCTAGCAGTCATTTAGGCTTTCTATTTATACTTATGAAACTGATATTGGATAGCTTATCAATCTTTCTTTCTATTTATTTTAGAAATCTGACTAATATAATATTACTGACTGATCTACTATTAATTATTATTCTGATAGGTTGATCTTCTATTTTTTCTTCACAATAAATTGTATTTACTACTTTTTCATTCTTTTTTTATTTTTCTTTATAGTTTTAGTTAATAATTATTATAAGAATGTTATTAAAGACTTTTGAGATTAATTCATACCCTGATCTTCTTTAGATATGAATTCTAGTTTAAATACAGAGTATTATTATTATTAGTGATAATAATATTAGTAGATAGAGATATAGTAGATTATTTATTAAGAAGTTGTTATTAGTGATAGAAGCTGTACTCTATCATAATTCTCTGATTGGCTATCGTAACTCTATCACAATTCTCTGATTAGCTATCACAAGCTATAACTAGTTGAGAAGTCATCTTTAGTTGTTATAATTATTACAATAGAAAATTATTATCTGAAACTATGATGATATTAGTTTCAAGATTGGCTAATTATCTAGTATTTGTATTTTTTTTATATAGCTATTGGCATAGTATTCTATTTTATTATATTTAAAATACTTAATATTTGAGATATTATTATTATTATTATTATTATTTGCATTCTTTCTTGACAATCTGCAATCATGAGCTATATGACCATTTTTATTACAATTATAATAAGTCTTATTTTAATTGGAATAACTATTAGAATTTTAATTATTCTAAGTTGACAGCTTCTTTACTTGTTTTGTAAGATTAATTATAGCTTTACTTATATTATTTACTAGATTTGAAATAGTAAAGAGAATGTCAAGATTTTTGATATAAAAAATATGAAATTAAGAGAGTTTTGATAAGTCTATCTATAGCTAGATTCAGTATTGATTACTTTTGTAATTGCTATATCTAAAGTATCTGGATTAGATTTATTTACATAAAAGATAACTTTTAGCTTTAAGTCTTTTACAAATTATTCAATATAATAGATAGTGGGATATGCTTGTATTAGATTAATTTTTTGAAGTAATATATGGATATCTTCTGTATAAGAAATTACATCTTTATTTATTTCTTGTATTCTCAATCTTAACTATTGTTATCATATCAAGACTTAGATATTTATCCTAAACTATGTAATAAAAATTTGGTAAAATGAATTATTATCATTATTACTATTCCAGCTGGTAGATCAATTAGCATTTGTGAATTTACTCTGTTGATATCAAATTAATACAATCTCTCTCAAATAGACAGATATTATTTCTATCTTTCTTGCATCTGTTATATTATTTGCATTTGCTAAGCAATTAAACTCTTTAATTTAGTTCATAAGATCTTCATGTGCTTTACTATTATAGAAGAGGAATAGTACTATTAATAATTTAGCTTGTCAATTTTATTAGTTTTGCATTATTATTATTAATAGGATAAGAACAGTTACTAGTGTTTGAACTGCCTGATCTGTTATTTCTTCTTCTTGATTTTCTTGAGATTATAATAGAGATGAATTTAAAAGAATAGGAGGCTGAACTTTTTCTTTTGAAGATTTTTCTTTTATTATATTTCTAAATTAAACTGGAACTCTTTTTTTATATAGAAGATTAGTGAAAAATATGTTAGAAGTTAAGACTAGTAATGGAAATTATAACTAGCTATAACTCTATTATAATTCTTTAATTGGCTATTATAACTCTGTCACAATTTTCTAATTGATTATCACAAGTTGCAACTAGTTAAGAAGCTATCTTTAGTTAAGACTGAAGTGAACAATGATGAAACTGGTATAGGAATTTTGACTGGAATATTAATTAAAATACTAGATCTTGATCTTTGTGTATAATATAATATTTATTAATTAAATATAGTAATTTTCTCATATAAATTATGGATAATATTAGTAATTTCAGTTGCAGTACAAGTTGAATATTTTTAGAATCAAAGTTATATTTGATATTTGCTTGTTAATACTTCTTCTTTTAATATATTAGCAATAAATAAATTATAAACTAATCAGTATAGTTCCTTTTCTAGCTATTTAGATAATTTAGGTAGATTAAGAAGATTGATCAATCTTTGAAGTTATCTTTCTATTTCATAGTTAGTTAATTTTGTTAGATCTAGTTTGAATTACTTTATTAGTTCATAATTTTATTTTTAGTTTTGTCTTCACAAAAAATATATCAAAAAGATTGTTATTATTTTAAGATTATATATATGTAATTATTTTAAAATAGTAGTAATAACTGTATTCATAATAATTATTTACTTTTATAATTTTAAGAGGTTATATGACTAATTATCTTTTTAATAAGATAATATATACAAGATTTATTTCTAATAAAATATGATTATCTTTTCAATAAGATAATTTATGTAAGTTTACTTCTGATTAAAATGCTCTCTCAATAGAGCAAGAAGAAAATAAGACAAGATATATGATAAAATATATGTATTTTATTAAAGAAAAATATCAATTATCTACTCTTAACTCAGTAGCTAATTCTTTTTACCAAAATTAATTATTTTTCTTGATTACTTCTTGATTCTCTATATATAATATTTTCCTTGCTATGCTAATTACAAATTATTTCTAATATGATATTTCACTTAATTTATTCAAGAACAAGTAGAATTTGAAAAGAATAATTATAAAAAATATTAAATATATAATAATAAAGAATTTAAAATTAATGAAATATTAAGTTATTCAAAGTTAAAGTAAGAAAAGAAAGAAAATTAATAATAATTAATTAGAAAATTATTAATTTAATAAAACTTTAAATTAGATATGATATATATAGCTAAATTAATAAAAGAATAAAGTTAAATATAAGTAATAATATAAACTAAAAATAAAATTAATTATAAATAAAATTAATTAATATAAATTACTTATTTATCTAATTTAGTAGTGATTGATAACTACTGCACCATGTGTTATAACTGTACCATATATTATATTATACAAATAGGTAATTGATTACAGTATATAATTATAAATATAAAGAATCAAATAATAAATTATAAACTAATAAATAAAAACTAAAGATAAAATATATATGATAATTAAAAGATAATATAAATAATAAAATAATAAATGATAAAATAGGATAGATATTCTATAAAAAAAATAAATAAGATTAATTTCTGAATATTTTTAAAGTATAACTAAATTATTAATAAATAATTTATAATTATAACTAATATTAAATAAATTATATATCTGTAATTCTGAATTATTTTTGAAATATTGCTAAATTATAGCTAAAATATAATTAAAATTATTATTAATACATTAATAAAATTATATATTTTCTAAAAATTAATCAATTAACTAAAAATTCAAAGTTTAAAAAATTATGAAATTAAAAAAATTTATATTATTATAATAATAATAATAAATTAATAATCTTTTATATAATTAATATTCTTAATAAATATAAGAGAATTATAAATATTTTTAGAATTTCTCTTGAAAAATTATTTATTATAAATAATTATTTTAAAAAAATTAATAAGTATTTAAAAAATAATTAATTAAAATAATTTCAAAGAAAGAATTATTTTTTTAGAATTAATATTATCTATTTATATAATATAGCTATAATATGTAATATAATAATTATTGATCATTATTAAATTGAATAAATAAGAAATTTATATTAATTAATTTTATTTATTATTAATTCTATTTTTAATTTATATTATTACTCATATTTAGTCTTATTCTTTTATTAATTTGATCATATATATCATACTTAATTTATAGTTTTATTAAATTAATAATTTTTTAATTAATTATTATTAATTTACTTTTTTTTCACTTTAGTTTTAAATAACTTAATATTTTGCTAATTTTAAATTCTTTATTATTATATGATTAATATTCTTTATGAGTATTCTTTTGAAATTTTACTTGTTCTTGAGTAAATTAAGTAAAATATTATATTAGAAATAATTTGTAATTAGTATAGCAAGAAATATTATATATAGAAAGTCAAGAAGTAACTAAGAAGAATAATTAAGTTTGATAGAAGAAATTAGTTACTAAGTTAAGAATAATTAATTAATATTTTTCTTTAATAAACACATATATTTTATTACATATCTTATTTTTATTTTTTTCTTGTTCTATTAAGAGAGTATTTTGATTAGAAGTAAATCATATAAATTATCTTATTGAGAAGATAATCATATTTTATCAGAAGCAAAACACATATAAATTATCTTATTGAAAAGATAATCATATTTTATCAAAAATAAATCTTGCATATATTATTTTATTGAGAAGATAGTTAATTATATAATCTTCTAAAGTTATAAAAAGTAAATAATTATCATAAATACAGTTACTATTATTATTTTAAAATACTTACATATGCATAAATTTAAAATAATAATAATATTAATATAGTATAAATAAAATTTAAATTTTCTATCTCTAATAAAGATATTGATCAATAAATATATTTATTATAATTATAAAATTCTTTATGTAATTTATAATATTAAATATTGAAGATAAGCTTATAAATAGAGAGAATGAATTTTATATAACAAAAAGTAAATAAAACTATATAATGCAGAATATAGAGAATATGTATATATTACTAACTTCTAAGCTTAAGAATAAGACTTAATATTAATATATGAAGGGTGTGCATATATAGATAATATATATATAAAGAATAGACTGTATTCTATTAATTAGAGCAAGTTATAAAAAGATTACTTGAATAATTCATTTATTAGATTAGATTTTATAAGATTTATTTGAATTATTATATAATAAAACTCTAATATTCTTAGTATATTCTATATTAATTATTTCTTTTTTAACTTTAATTTCTTTCTTGATCAGAAATGATCAAGATATTAGTTAATAAATAATTCTTACAAAAATTTCAATTATTAAGTAAAGATTAATTATGATTATTTAATGAAGTTAAATTAGAATTGATTTTTTTTCTAAATATCTAAGATCAAAGTTTGCATTATATTTATAAAACATTTAGATATTTTTTTTTTATTTTTATTATTATAAATTTTAATTATTAAATTTATTAATTATTCTTCAAGTTCTAATTCTTCTTCTTCTTTATTTTCTTCAAATACTATATAAGATTTCTTTAATTAAATTATAATTACTATTATTTGCTTTCTCTTTTTTTTCAAATATTGAATATTTTTCTTCTAGTAATATTTTTATTTATTCAGATCATATATAATTATTATAAGTATCAAAGTTATAAAAAATTATAAAATTTTATATTAATATATTCTAATTAAACAAATTATTTTTTTCAAGAGAGTGATAATTATTGATAAATAATCAAAAAGATTTCTTAAGCAAATACTACTTCAGATTTATTATAATTAATATATTATATCTCTTTTTCTTTATCATATTTAATAATATATTAGATAAATATTACTTTTTCAATTTTATTATATTATTAATAAATATTGAGCAGATTATCATTATTTTTTAATTTTCTAATAGTTCTACTATTCTTTTACTAATTATCATAATTAAATATATATATTATTCAGTATAATTATAAAAGTATTTAATATTATTATATTTTCAAGTTACTTCAAGAAAGTATCTAGTTTTATCTTAAATTTCATAATAATATAATTACAAGTAAGTAAATTAAGTTATTAATATATAAAATAATTAAAATAATACTACTTGTTAATTTTATTTTTATCTCAAGCTTCAGAGATAGTTTAACTATTTATAAAGTATTTATAATATAAATATTTAACTACTTTATCTTCTAACTTTAATTTCTTTAGAATTTTATTTTGGATAAAGAACTTTTTTGAATAATGAATACTTTATCAGATTTTTATTAATATTTAACTTTTATTTACTAATTTTTAATATTACTTTGAAATATAATTATTAAAAGATTATTTAAAGTATTTATTTTAATATTAATTCAGATAAGTAAGTTATCAAAATATTGAGAATATTCATATTTAAAAGTTGATAATTTATGATGATACTAATATTTTATGACAGATTTTTTCTATTTAAAATTTTGATAATATATTTATTAAAACTTTTCTTTTAGTTTTAAATATTTTTTTTAAATAAAAATATTATTTTTTTTTCTTCAAAAATTTTAATATTTCTAACTTTAGAAATTAAATTTATTATTAGAAAAGAAATTTTTTTAAAATCTATATTATAATCAATCACTTATTCATATGGCATAGTAGATATGATGCAGTATATGGTGCAGCTGCAGCATGTGGTACAATAATTACTGATCACTATTAAATTAGGCAAATAAATAATTTTATTAATTAATCTTATTTATAATTAATTTTATTTTTAATCTATATTATTACCCATATTTAGCCTTATTTAAATATTAATTTAGCTATGTGTATCATATCTAATTTATAGTTTTATTAAATTAATAATTTTCTAATAAATTATTATTAATTTTCTTTTATTTCTTGCTTTAGCTTTGAATAACTTAATATTTTGCTAATTTTAAATTTTTTATTATCATGTATTTAATATTCTTTATGATTATTCTTTTGAAATTTTACTTGTTCTTAATTAAATTAAGTGAAACATCATGTTAGAAATAATTTATAATTAGCATAGTAAAGAAAATATTATATATAGAGAGTTAAGAAGTGATCAAGAAGAATAATTAAGTTTGGTAGAAGTAATTACTATTGAGTTAAGAGTAGTTAATTAGTATTTTTCTTTAATAAACACATATATTTTATCTTATATCTTATCTTATTTTCTTCTTGTTCTATTGAGAGAGTATTTTGTTAAAAGTAAATTCACGTATATTATCTTATTGAGAAGATAATTATATTTTTGTTATAAGAAAAATACGTATAAATTATCTTATTGAGAAGATAATTATATTTCATCAGTAACAAACCATACACATATTATCTTATTGAAAAGATAACTAGTCAAATAGTCTCTACAGATATAAAAGTAAATAACTGCTATGAACACAGTTACTATTACCATTTTAAAATAATTATATACGTATAATCTTAAAACAGTAATACTATCTTTAAAACTATTTTTATTATTTCAATTTTCTTTTTATTATTAAACTATAATTAGAAAAAATAAAAAACTGCTATATAATAAATAATTTAAGTTTTAGAAAGTATTTTATCAAGTATTACTTTATTCATAAATTTAATTATCTTGCATATATTTTTGTCTTCAGTTAATTCTGATTCAGTACTATTATTATTTTTGATGATTTCACTAGTAGTATGGAAGAATTATGAAATTTTTGAACTTTCTACTATCACTTTTCTTAATTTTTTATTTTTTTTGCTATATTTATTTTGAATTATCAGTATAAATAGCTGAATACTCTTTTTTTTCAAAGCTTATTATTATTACTATAAAAAGTTAATTAATTATAAAATTTTCATTTATCTTGATATTATCTAACTTATTATTATTCTCTTGAAGATTATCTTTGAGATTGTCATTTTCAGAATTGATATTTTTATATTTCTCACTTGAGTTAAGATCAATAAAATTTTTAGGAGAGAAAATATTTGAAGAAGTGATAATATATAAGTATTCTTTGCTTAAATTAAGATTAACTAGATTCTCAGAATAAAAGTAAATTATAGATAGATTAATAGAAGAAAGAGAATTATAAAGAGAATCAAGAACAAGAAAGAATTTTATATATGCTAATCAGACCAAATAAGTTACAAATACTCTTTTTTATTGATATCTTTTAAGCTTTGAAAGTCTTGATATAATGAGAATGATATTCTTAAAATAATAAAATAAATCTCTCAATAATAAAATAATCATCTCAATCTAATAAAATAATACCTCTTAGTATAATAAAATAACTTCTTTAAAATACATACTTTTCAAAGTATGTAGTATTATCAAATACTTTGAAAAGTATGTATTATTACTACATATAACCTAAATTGGCATTATAATAATACTAGTCTAAATTATAATTAATATAATTAATTTTGACTAATAAAATTATAAATATATGATAAAATTACATATAAAATTAATATATCTCTATGTTAATTTTCTGATTTTATTATAAAAATTAAAAAGTTTAATGTATTATAATTTCTTAAAAAAAATTAAAATAAAAAATGCTCTTACAGAATTATAGCTTTACTAAAGATCTATTAATTTATAAGAGAATTTTTTATTTTAATTATTTATTTAAAAGTTATAAGATTTTTTGTAAGTCAGTTAAAAATAGATATCTTATATTATCTCATACTATATATGAAATAGTAAAACTAAAGTAAATCTTCTAAAATTTATACTATTATCTTAGTTTTAATTTTATATTATTTATATTTAATAAAATAAAATTCAGTTTTATATCGATCTTTTATATCATAATTCTCATAATAATTTAACTTACATAGTAAATATAAAGATTTATTAGTAATTCTATAATAATTATTATTTCTATCACTATTTTTCTAATATAAATCAGGATATTATTTTGTTATTTTATTATAAAAATAAGTATGATTATATATAGTATTTATCTTAATTAAATCTTTTAAATTTATTTTATTATTATATTTATTATTATTATTATTATTATCTATATTTTTCTTAATATTATTAGAAAATTTCAAATTAAATTATTAAATAAAGATTTAATATCTTTATTTATATTATCTTTTGAATTAGAAATATGTGATGATAGAATAGAAGAAATAATTATAATATTTATCTTCATTTTTAGTAAAGTTTTCTTGATTTTTTTATTTATAATTTCTAATAATTTTCTTTCAGTTATGTATACATTATAATTTGTAATACTAATTATTTTTTAATATTTAATATCTATATTAATAGAATTTTTAGGAAAATATTTTATAATATCTTGAATCTAATTATTAGTTAAACTTAAAATTTTACTTGTATTATATATTATTACTTGAATTTTTATTTCTATAAGTAATATATAATTTTTTTTTGCTTTAAATATTTTTTGATATAAATTTATATCAATAATATCTAAAAGAAGTATTTTTATCTTATTATATATTGTAACCAATCACCTATTCATGTGACATAGTAGACATGATATAGCATATGGTGCAGCTATAGCATGTGGTGTAGTAATTACTAATCACTACTAAATCAGGTGAATAAGTAATTTATATTAATTAATCTTATTTATAATTAACTCTATTTTTAACTTATATTATTATCCATATTTAGCTTTATTATTTTATTAAATTAGCCATGTGTGTCATACTTAATTTATAGTTTTATTAAATTAATAATTTTCTAATTAATTATTATTAATTTTCTTTCTTTT
>CAJVPS010002232.1:0-12841 GCA_910591765.1 Ambispora leptoticha | reverse complement strand
AATTAATTAGAAAATTATTAATTTAATAAAATTATAAATTAGATATAATATATATAACTAAATTAATAAAAGAATAAAGCTAAATATAAGTAATAATATAAACTAAAAATAGAATTAATTATAAATAAGATTAATTAATATAAATTACTTATTTACTTGATTTAGTAGTAATTAATAGTTATTATACTATATACTACAGCTGTATCATATATTGTACTATATTTATTGCATCACTTGAATAGATGATTGATTATAGAACTTTTAACTTTAAGAAATTTATTTCATAAATCTTTTTAATTATTATTGATAATAACTATTAGTTCTAGATTATTAAACTTAACATATAATTTTAAGTGATTATTATTATATAGATTCTTCAAAACTTTTTCATCTTCATTTCTAAGTTTATATATTTCTTTATTATATATTTCATGGATATAGAATAGTTCTTTCTATTTTTCATCAAATTTATCATGATACTAATATTAAGTTTCTATTTATTTCATCAATGCTTTCTGTTCTATCTGAAAAACTATTAATTTTTATTTCTTATTATATTATTCTTTTTATTTTAATTATTCTTCTTGATTATTATTAAGAATTAGTTCTCATATAGTTTCTAATTTATCAATTAATTCACATATTCTTTTGACAAGAACTTCTTTAAAGATAAGATTATCAAAATCTTTTAATTTAATATCTAATAATATGATTGCTTATCAATCATATACCAGTTAAAAAGGCTCAAATAAAGTTATATTTTATTTTATTATTCTATAGATAAATAGAACTGAAGACAGATAATGATCTCAATCTTTCTTATAGAATTAAATATATTTTGATAATAAAGTACATAAAGTTTGATTTAATCTCTCAATTAGTTTGTTAGTTTGAGAATGATAGGATATAGAAAGTCTGTATTTGATTTGATATTTGTCTAATAATTCTTTAATAATTTTATTAATAAATATAATTTCTCTATCACTGAGTATTTCTTTTAGAAATTTATATCTCATTACTATATCTTCATAGAGAAAGAGAATAATTGTACTTGCAGAAATATCAATAATTGATCATGTTTTAACCTATTTAGTTAGATAATCAATAGTAATTATAATATAATAATTCTCATTACTAATTATTATATTTGTCCTATAATAAGTACAAGTATTTGAGACATATTTTGAGCTCTAAATCAGTATTATACTTATTTTCAGAATTATTTTTTTTTGAATGACAAATATACTATTACCAATTTTTTTTAGTATAGATTTCTCTTCTAAAATAATTAATCCTAATAAAAAATCTTGTAATTAATATACTATCTCAGAAAAACTTACTATTATCAATTTTGTCACAGAAAAAGATATAATAAATACTGCCAGAAAATTTGGTATTAATCATTTAATAGTATCACATTAGATTAAATATAAAGATAAGCTTGTTTTAACAAGTTATAATAATTATAATATAGAATCAGATTGAAAAGCTATCTATTTTATTACTGAAGAAAGACTCAAAGAATAGATTTTTAAGTTTAGACAAAATGATATCATATTAAATACTATCATAATTAAGCACCAAATAAAATAACTGTTAGAAAATAACTTTAAAGATATCTATCCCAATATATCTAATACTTTTATCATATCTGACTACTAGTTCTATCAATTTCTCAAATATTATAAGTTTTTATTATGTTAATAAATAAAAATCTTCCAGAAGCTTTCTGATAATCTTAATGAAAAGCTTGTTTCTTTTCAATGATTTATTATTTATTATCATCAAGTACAAAATTATGATATTGGATAAATTAGTAATATGAATGAGATATCTATTTTTTTTGATATGGTAGGAAATATTATTATTGAAAAAAAAGATAACAAAACTATAAATATATAAATCATCAATAATGAAAAAAATTGATTTACTTGCATTCTGACTGTTTTGACTAATGGTATCAAACTTATACTAATAGTTATATTCAAAGAAAAATATCTTCTTAATAATCTTTTCTCAGGAATTATTATTCAAATACAAGAAAAGAGATAAATAAATAAATGAATTATACAATCATAGATGAAAAAAGTTTGAGAAAAAAGACTAGATGGGCTTATGAAAAAAAATCTTTATTAGTGATAGATTCATTTGAGATCCATAAGACAAATCCTGTAAAAAATAATGTAAAAAGCAAAATACTAACTTGATAATTATTTCTGGAGATCTTATATCAGTTATACAATCTTTAAATATTTATTTAAATAAACTATTTAAAGATTAACTAAGAGAAAAATAGGGAGAATGGATGGCTAAAGGTGAATATAATTTAACAAAAGGAGAAAATTTAAAAAAACTGGATCATAATATTATTTGTAAATGGATTATTAAGATATGGAATAATATATTAACTGACATAATTATTAAATTTTTTAAAAAATATAGAATTTCTAATAATTTAGATAGAACAGAGGATGATAATATTATTAATAATTATAATTCAGATATTAAATATGTACCTGAAGTTATATTACAGAATGATAATTCAGTTACTAATTCTGATATTAATTAATAAAATATAATATGTGCTTATTTTTGAATGTGCTTATTTTTGAATATGCTTATTCTTAAAAATCCTATATTTAAAAACTAAAGGTCATTTATACTTATTTTTGGGAGTACTTATTTTGGGATAAATATGATATTAGAGAAGATCCTATTAGATTAATTCTAATTTTTTTAAAAGATATATTTACTTAAATAGATATTAATTTATTATTTTTATATAGCTGTCCTTTTTATTAATATATATTACAGATCTTGATATATGCATTGATATCTTTGTATATCTGAGATTAATAATAATTTCTTATTGTTCAATTATAGATGATTTCAATTTCAAAATATTTAGAAATAATATCTAAATAATTATTATAAAGAACTAATTTTATTTCTATTAATTTTATAATTAATAATAGATAATTAATATCCTGTCTATTTCTTTAATATAATTTATTATTTTATATAAAATATTTTTTTAATTCTGCTAGCAGTCATTTTCATTTTTTCTTTGAGAATTTATCAGATATTATTAATATGTTAAGATAATTATATAGTTTTACATAGTTATCCAAATTCATATCATATCTTTTTCTTTTATAGATATGTGTGATATTCTAGAAAGTAAATCAATATTTGAATAGATTCTTTCAGATTTATATTCAACTTTGAAATTATATTTTCATAAAGTTATTATTCAATGTGTAAATCTTCCAGAGAAATTTGGCTTATTGATTAACTATTTAAGTATCAAATAGCCAGTAATTAGCATAAATAGGATATCAAATAGCAGATAGAATCTAAATAGTTTGACTATCCAAATTACTCCAAGATATTTCAGTTCTGTTACAATATATTTATTCTCTTTTTTACTTATTCTTTTACTAGTGTAGATAATTATATATTTCTTTTTTTCATTATCATATTATACTAATATTACATCTAATTCTAGTTCAAAAGCATTAGTAAAAAGGGTAAATGACTTTATAAAGTCTAAATATGTAATAATTGATAATGAGATTAAATATTTCTTGAGTGATTCAAAAGTTGCTTGTTATTTTTTTGTCTATCTAAACTTTTTATTCTTTTTGAATAGTTTATGTAAGAAAGCTGCTATCTTGGCAAAGTCTTTGATAAATTTTCTGTAATAAGAAGCTAGATTCACAAATTCTCTTAATGATATAATATTAGTAGGTACTGAAAATTCTTGTATCTTTTCTATTTTGACTAGATTAGAATAAATTCTATCGTTACCAATAATATATCCTAAGAAGAACAACTGGTTCTTTCCAAAAATACATTTATCTGATTGGAGTTTGAGATTTGTCTATTAGAGCTTTTTCAAAGCTTTTTATATATGAATTACATGTTCTTCCCAAATTTTGGAATATATAATTATATTATTCAGATATATAACTATGAACTTTCTAATATACTTCTTAAATATCTTATTCATTAATCTTTGGAAGGTGACTGAAGTATTTATAAGCCTAAATAATATTACATTAAAGTGAAATAGTCCTTTATTGATAATAAATATAATTTTCTCTCAGTCTCTTGGATGTATTTCTATTTGCCAGAATTTACTAGCAAGATTTATAGTGATAAAGTATTTAGTATTTTTGAAAGAGTTCAGGAATTTATCAATTTATGAGAGAAGGTATCAGTTTTTTTTTATAACTTTATTTAGTTTTTTGTAATTTACATACAATCAGAATTTTCTATTCTTTTTTCTTACTATTACTATTGGTACTGATCAAGAATTATCAGAAGAAGAAATTATTCTATTATTTAATATCTTTTAAATTTTTTCTTTTAGAAAAGCATTTTCTATAGGTAACTTATAATGATATAATCAGAGAGTAATAGATCTTTCTTCTTCTAAATATATTTCATATTAGAGTATATTTATTCTGTCAGATCAGATTATATCAAAAAGATCTTTATATAAATTCAAAACTTGATGAAGATATTATTATTATTTTAAATTCAAGTCTGACTCAATCATAATTAGAGTAATATTCAAAGATAGCTGAGATAATATCTCTAACTATCTATATATATTCTGTTCTATCTTATATTAAGTGCAATTATTTCTTCTTCCATCATGAATATAGATATTATAATCCTCTAATTTTTCTCATCAAATTCTTTCTTTTTCTTCCTATTCAATATTTTTATTATTGATCTTTATAAAATTTTCTTGAATTTTTATCTTCATTACAAGTTACTTATTTTGCTCCTTGTATATTATGTATAAGAGCTAATTGATTAGTTCTTTTTTTTTATATTCAAACTTATCATCTTTATTCTCAAGAACAAAATCTTTAAGTTTCCAATCAATTTCATGATTAATCTTTGTTGAATATAGGTGACTAGGATGATTATAGATTCTTCTATTACCTTCAAGCTTAAGAATTCTTCATCCTAATTCAAAATGACTTTGAATTATTTTACCTATTGATTATCAAGTAACAGATTATACTCTGCCTTTTCCATAACTAGAGTATCAATTTATTAATTCAGATCTCTAATTTTTATTTTTAACTCTTCTACTTTATCTAGTGATCATTTAAACTTTTTATTTATACCTATAAGACTGATATTAGAGAGCTTATCAATCTTTCTTTTTATCTGTTTTAAAAATCTGACTAACATAATATTATTAACTGATCCACTATCAACTATTATTCTGATAAGTTGGTCTTTTACTTTTTCTTTATAGTAGACTGTATTTATTATCTTTTTATTTTTTTTTTCTAGATTTTTATTTTCTTCTAGAATTTCAATCAGCAATTATTGTAAAAATATTATTAAAAATTTTTGAAATTGATTCATACTTTGATCTTTTTCAGATACAGATTCTAGTTTAAATACAGAATATCACTATTGTTAATAATGATATTAGAAGATGAGGATATAATAGACTATTCATCTAAGAATTATTATAATTATTATAATAATAAATTATTATCTGAAACTGAGATAATATTAGCTTTGAGATTGACTAACTATTTAGTATTCATATTTCTTTCTGTATAGCTATTAGTATAGTATCCTATTTTATTATATTTGAAATACTTGATATTAGAGATACTATTATTATTATTATTTATATTTTTCTTTAGCAGTCTACAGTCTTGAACTATGTGATTACTTTTATCATAATTATAACAAGTCTTATCTTGATTAGAATAATTATTAAGATTTTGATTATTCTGGATTGATAGCTTCTTTACCTGTTCTGTAAGATTAGCTATAACTTTACTCATGTTATTTACTAAATTTGGAGTAGTGAAAGGGATATCAAGATTTTATGATATGAAAGACATAAAGTTAAGAGAATTCTGATAAATATATCTATAGCTAGACTCACTTTTGTAATTACTATATCTAAAGTATCTGAATTAGACTTATTTACATAAAAGATAACTTCTGATTTCAAGTCTTTTATAAATTGCTTAACATAGTAAGTAACAGAATATGCTTGTATTAGATTAATTTTTCAAAATAGTATTCAGATATCTTTTATATAAAAAGTTATATCTTTATTCATTTCTTGTATTCTTAATCTTAGTTATTGTTGTTATGTCAAGACTTGGATATTTGTTCTAAACTATGCAATAAAGATTTAGTAAAATAAATCATTATCATTATTATTATTTTAGCAAGTAGATCAATCAGTATTTGTGAGTTTTCTTTGCTGATATCAAGTTAATGTAATTTCTCTCAAATAGGCAAATACTATTTTTATTTTTCTTGAATTTATTATATTATTTACATTTACTATGTAGTTAAATTTCTCAATCTAATTCATAGGATCTTTATATATTTCACCATTATAAAAAGAAAATGATACTATTATTAGCTCAACTTGCCTATTTTATTATTTTTGCATTACTTGAACAAGTAATATAAGTGTCTGGACTAAAGTTTGTATAGCTTGATCTGCTATTTCTTCTTCTTGATTTCTTTGAAGTTATAGTAAAGATGAATCTAAAAGAATAAAAGATTGAACTTCTTCTTCTGAGAATTCTTTTTTTATTGTATTCTTGATTTGAACTAAAATTCTTCTTCTGTATAGAAGATTAATAAAAAATATATTAGGAGTTAAGATTAAGGTAAATAATAAGAGGACTGACATGAAAGTTCTGACTAGAGTATTAATTAAGATATTTGATCTTGATTACTAGATATAATGTGATTTTTGTTAATTAAATACTGTAACTTTCTCATATAAATTATGAATAATATTAGCAATCTCAGTTAAAATACAAGTTGAATATTTTTAAATTCACAATTATAGTTGATATTTACTTATTAAGATTTCTTCTTTTGATATATCAGTAATGAATAAATTATAAATTAGTTAGCATAACTTCTTTTCTTGTTATTTGAATAATTAAAGTAGATTAAAAAGATCAATTAATCCTTTGAGTTATCTTTCTATTTCAAAGTCAGTTGATTTTATTAGATCCAGTTTGAATTATTTTATTGATTAATAATTTTATTTCTGGTTTTATTTTCACAGAGGGAGTATCAAAAAGACTATTATCATTTTAAAATTATGCATATGTAATTATTTTAAAATGATAATAGTAACTGTGTTCACAGTAGTTATTTACTTTTATAGCTTCAAGAGATTATATAACTAATTATCTTCTTAATAAGATAATATATGCAAGATTTACTTCTGACAAAATATGATTATCTTCTCAATAAAATAATTTATATAAGTTTATTTTTAATCAAAATATTTTCTTAATAGAGCAAGAAGAAAATAAGATAAGATATGTAATAAAATATATATGTTTATTAAAGAAAATACTAATTAACTACTCTTAACTCAGTAGCTAATTCTTTCTACCAAACTTAATTATTTTCTTGATCACTTCTTAACTCTCTATATATAATATTTTTCTTGTTATACTAATTATAAATCATTTTTAATATGATATTTCACTTAATTTACTTAAAAATAAGTAGAATTTAAAAAGAATAATTATCAGAAATATTAAATACATAACAATAAAGAATTTAAAATTGGCAAAATATTAAATTATTCAAAGTTAAAGTGAGAAAAGAAAGAAAATTAATAATAATTAATTAGGAAATTATTAATTTAATAAAATTATAAATTAGATGTGATACATATAACTAAATTAATAAAAGAATAAAGCTAAATATGAGTAATAATATAAACTAAAAATAGAATTAATTATAAATAAGATTAATTAATATAAATTACTTATTTATCTAATTTAGTAATAATTAATAATTATTACATCATGTATTGTAACTATACTATATACTATATTATATCTACTGTATCACTTGAATAGATGATTGATTATAATATCTGTAAATATCAGAAAAGAATTAGAAGAATTATCTTATGAAACTCAAGAATTTGGATTAACTAAAAAGAATAAAATGGAAAAATACTTCCTAAATAAAGAAGAAATTATTAAAGTAGTTAAATAATAAGAATTAATACTTGGATAATAAGATATCTTACATAATTTATTGTAAGTATATAAAGATATTTTTGCATTAGATTTTAATAAACTTAAATAAATTAATATTATTTAATATTTAATTGATATTAAAAATGAAAAGTCTATTTGTTAAAAGACTTACAAAGCAACTATATCTAATTAAGAATTTATTTATAATAAATTAAATGTAGATATTATTCAAAAATTCAATAACTTCTGAACTTTATTTATTATAATAGTAGTAAAGAAAAATAGTAAGAAATGATTTTATGTTAATTACAGAAAACTCAATACACTCACCAAAAAAGATATCTATCTCTTATCATAAATTGATAAAATGATAGATAATCTTGAAGATGCAAAATGATTTTTATTTATGAATCTTACATCTGATTACTAACAATTCAAAATAGAACTATTTAGTATTAAAAAAATAGTTTTTAATTCAAGAGAAGGATTATATGAATTCAAAATTATGTCTTTTAAACTTTGTAATGCATCAGTAATATTTCAATAAGCTATGAAAAGAATATTTGGAGACTATAATTGAAAATTTATCATAATTTAAATTGATAATATAAATATATACTCAAAAATTTGAGAAGAATATCTAGAATATCTGTAAAAAGTCTTCTAATAAATTAGAAAAGCTAGATTAAAACTTAACTTAAAAAAATATAACTTTACTTGAGATAACTTACTCTTTCTAGGACTATTATAACTCAAAATGAAATTTCATCTGATCTTTCAATAGTTCAATAAATTCAAGAGTTTTCTATATTAACAAATATCAAGAAGCTTAGATCATTTTTAGAATTAGCTAGATATTATAAAAAATTTATTAAAGAATTCTTACAGATAGTAATACTATTATTTAAACTTTTAAAGAATAATATTATTTTCATTTGGATTATAGATCAAGAGAATATATTTTAGATTTTGAAGGAAAAACTTACCTTTGCTTCAATCTTAATCTATCCTAATTTTATAAAGAAATTTTATCTTTATACTAACATCTCTGTCTCTGGACTTGATGCAGTATTATCTCAAAAAAATAATAAAAAAAGAGAATAAATAGTAGTTTATACAAGTTTTTCACTCAAATTAGCAGAAAAGAATTATAGTATTATTGAAAAAGAAGCTCTAATTATAGTTTAGACTGTTAAACAATTTTGATATTATCTTCTTGGATCTCTTTTTGAAATTATTATTAATCATAATGTACTTCATTAGCTATTCACTAAATAAATTAATTCTGAATCCTGAATTTCAAGATAGATAATAATTATGATGAAATACAACTTTATTATTACTTATAGAGCTAAAAAAACCAATCAAAATGTAAATATACTTTTAAGAATATATTTGCAGAAGTAGAATATCAAACTTACTTAATTAATTAATTAATTAGAATAATTTTTACTGGACAACTAATTAAATAGATTATTTAAATTTGATTAATTCAGTATAATAAATTTAATAATATATTATAACTTAATAGGATATCTAGAAAATAAAAGTTATCCTGTAGGATATACTGAAGAATAGCAAAAGAAAATTTGTTAGCAATCAAAATATTTTTTAATAATTAATAAAATACTTTATAAAAAGAATAAAAGAAAAGAATTTACTATATCACTTTAAATATTGAAAGAAAATAAAATTGAAGTAGTAATGACTAGCATATATTCAGATTTACTTACTGAATATTTTGAATTTGATAAAACTTATCAATAAATAACTATTAGATATTGATAAAATAAAATAGAAACAGATATAAAAAACTTTATTAGATCTTGTAAAACTTGTCAAAGAACTGGTAGATGAATAACAAAATAATTATTACATCCTATTAAAGTTAGATAGCCTTTTGATAGAATTATAATTGATTTTATTAGTCTTTGTAAAGTAACTAAGAAAAGAAATCAATATATTGCTATAGTAATAGATTCACTTACAAAATAATCTAAAGCAAAAGTAATTTCAAATAAAGAAGCTAATATAATTACCAAATTTATTTTTGAAAAAATAATTTATAAATATAGATGTTCTAAAGAATTACAGTCTGATCAAGAAACTAAATTCATAGCTCAAGTAATTGAAGAACTTATCACTTAATTCAGAATCAAACACAAGTTTTCATCATTATATTACTCATAGATTAATAGAATAATAGAATAATTTAACAGAACTTTATGTGAAATACTTTAAAAGTATTATATTATATTAGATGAATAATGAAATATATATATATTATCAGTATTATTTGCATACAAAACACTTTAAAATAATATTATCAAATATGAATCTTTCTTTTTGATTTATGGAAGAGATATTCAATTATCAATTGATTTGAAATATTTATTACCAATAGCAGAAATGAAAATGAAGAAAATAAAATATTAGATCAAATATTCTTTTTAATCTTTTACTTATTAGATAATATTAATACAATATAAAATTGAATTAAAAAATAGCAATAATAAATAAAAGAAAGATATGACTTAAAATTACAAAGAATCATATAATTTAAAATTAATGATAAAGTTCTAGTATATAATATAAAATAACATGTTACTTACAGAAATAAATTTCAGTTATAATAAAGTACAGAATAGTTTTATATTCATGAAACTCTTGATAATAAAGCTTATAAATTATAAAATCAACATAATCAATTATTATGTAAAACTTTTAATAGTACTTAACTGAAGTCTTATCATAGTAGAAATGAATACTTTAAATCAAAAATAATTATTAAACATATGGAAATATTAATAACAAAAAAAGAAAATGAAGAATAGATTTTTAGTCTCAGATATTTATTTATTTATTTTTTAATTTTATATAAATCTTATTTAGTAATATATATATACGTATATATTGATTACTTATTAAAAATTTAATTTTATAAATATAAAACTTTTACTTTGATATTTTCTTTAAATTTTTTTTATTATTTTTAATTATTTTAATATTCTTATTAAATAACTTAATTTCTTGATAGTATTTAACTCTTTAAAGATGAATACTCTTTTTAATAATTTTAATTTTATTCAAAATATATTGATCCTTTACTAATAATTGAAAGATAATGAATTTAGTAAAATCTTACAAATTTAAGAAGATCAATTGATACTTGATAATAGTAATTAAAAAGTAGTTTATGATCTTATTATTAGAAAATAACTTAATACCAGTATAACTTTGAAAAAATCTCAAGAATTAGTATCAATCATAAAAGAAGTTTCAATTTCCATAACTAATTTATAAAGTAATATCAGAGTAAAATGATTTGTGAATATTATTAATATTAAAATATTAAGAATAGTAATTATAGTAAATATTGATTATCAATTTTGATCTGATCAAAGCTAAAAGATAAGAGTTCAAATTATATTTAATAATCTGTTTGAAAATTGTAATAATTAATCTGATAAATTATATCAGAAAATTTTTGAGGATACAGTTTTGTGCAGATCTTCAGGTCCAAAATCTGTGCAAAACTTCGAATCTGATGACAATTAGTAAAGAAAAAAAAATTAAAAAATCTGTATAGATCTGTAATAAAATGTAGATCTGCACAGATTTTTTAATTTTTTTTTTAAAATTCTGCATAAAACTTTATAATATCAGTTTTAAGTAATAATAGCAATTTCAAGTAACTGTAGTAGTAGCAATTTCAAGTAACTATAGAATTCATAGGTTAAACAATAGTAAAGATATTTATTTTATTATAAACTATATATATATAATAAAATATAAATTTAAAAAAAACTATATTATATAAATTCATGATCCAAGTTGGTGATCTTTTGAATAAAAAATTAGTTTTTTTAAAGACTTCAAAGAAACAAATTACAAAAAGTATTAAAAAAACTTACAAAATTGTCATAGTCATCATCTTCCTCATCATCATCATCTTCAACCATATCCTTAGCTCATGACTTTTGGTATTTTTTCTTTGTCACTTGCTCCATCTCTTCAATTTCTTTTTCTGCTATCTCTGCCATCATTTCTGATGTTACTGGCTAGTTATTTTTCATAGTTCACTAAATATCCATTATATGAATGATTTTTAATGCAAACTTTAAGCAAATTCAAAGTATTACTTACTATAAATATGTGTATATGCCTTACTATTAATCTATTTTTGCATTTGATTCTTGGACTTGACAGATTGAGAAGAATATCACAAATGACTAGAATAAATGCATAGTACATCAATAGCAATATTTTTCCTTTATATTTCTTAAATACTATATAACTGATATTTATAAGCAATTTATTATTTTGAAAGATTTTTATATGCAGTTTGTATTTTCTCACTCCTCTTCCACTTGGTGAGATAGATGACAGATGTATTATTATTGACTCTTACTAACTTTTCTTTACTGAATATTAAAAAGATAATATTTCAGATAGCAGAAGCATAGTTATTACATTTACTGCAGTATTTTGCCCTTATCTAAAATTATCAAATAAAAATAATTAGTAAAAAATTTATAGATTTATATAATTTATAACAAATCTAATAAATATATTTCTTTGTAAATATAGATATTCACATATTATAATTTAAACTATCAATATAATCTTTGGTATTTTTCACCAAATATTTCTCTAACATTTGTCAATATTCCTTGGAAGTTGGAAAGAGAATTGTAAGAATTAACTTCTTGATTATTTTCTTGTACACTTGCTATATAAAATAATAGAAAAAAGAACTTTAGTAGATCTTGCAGATTAATTTTTGACTTTGAAAATAATTAAAGATAAGTATCTTC
>CAJVPS010002231.1:0-12848 GCA_910591765.1 Ambispora leptoticha | reverse complement strand
ATAAAATTTCTTATATCAATATAAATTAATTCTTTTAAATAAAATAATATAATTTTAAATATTTTTTTCTTATTTATATTATTTATAATATAAGTATTCTTGAATTTTTTAATTTATTTAATTAGATTAGAGTTTTTTTATAAAATATTAAAAAATATATATGATAAGTCTCTTTTAATTTCTTTTTATTATTTTTTTAAATATACAATCAGATCTTTTTATAATTATTATACTTAAAAAAGCAAAAATTATATAACTAAAGAAAAATATGATTATAAAAAAGTTTTTTAATTAGTAACTGAAAAATTTAAAAAAGATGATCATAAAAAAAGATAACTATAAAAAGATATAATTATAAAAATATTTGACTATATATATTAATAATCTGATTAATTAAACTTCATTATCATATAATTTCTTAAATAATATTGATTCTAAATCATTATCTGCTTATTAATTTTTATAATTTTTTAGTCTTTTTTTTATTTTAATTATTATAAAAATCTTGATATTATTTTTCTTTTTAAAATTAAAATTTTTTTTATTATCTTTATTATTTATAAAAACTTACTATTTTATAATTAATTTATATTAAAGATTAATTTCATAAATTTTGATTGATCTTATTATTATTTTTAATTAAGATTCTATCTGAACTTGTTTTAAATCATGAATTCCAACTATTTTGAATCATTATTAGTAAATTCTTTATTTAAATTGAATAAAATTTCTTTCTATACTATCAATTTTATTATTTTATTTTATTCAATTTATAGATTTGGCTTGCTAGATCAAAAATTATTATCTAGTCAGATCAATTACCTGAATAAACTAGAAGATTATTTGATTAGAGAAGGTTTATTAATAATATTTGCATTTTTTTAGTGATCTAGATCTCATAATTCAAACACTTGCCAAACTATCATGTATTACTAGTTTTACTAATAGAAGGTGTATTTGATTTAGTTGACAGTATTGTAATCTCTTCATGAATTACTTAATTAAACTTCCAATAATATTTAGAACTTAAAAATATTTATTATTCAATTTGAGTATTTTTATTTAATAAAATATATGGATTTTATTATTCCACTCAATTCGTATTATATAGAGTTTTTAATATAAATAATAAAACTTCTTTTCTTTTATTATAAAATCATCTTTATAAGTAATTTGTCTTTTTACCCCTCCCTTGCTCATCTATTGTTTATTACATTCTTGTATGTGGCTCGTTCGTGATAATAGTATTCCAACATCTACTCCCTTTTGGCCCGAGAACACTATTACTATTATCCCGTCATTACTGCCCCGTGATGCAAGATCCCGTGTAGCATTACATGAACCATGATTTTTAACATGAAATCTAAGCATAATTTCATGGTGTATCAACGGTCATTAATTTCAGCCTTGGCCTTGTTATGTAGTAAAAAAATATCTTTTAATAAAACTATACTAGTTAAACAAAAAAAATTCATGGAATTGTTGAATAAAGCAATACGAATCAGTATTAATTTTCTTTTGAGCTACATATATTTTTGTTCCGGACCATGACTATATAAAGAATGACATATCCTAAAATGTTAATTGAAATTATGTCTAACTTTAGGCTAGCATCTTTGATGCTGGCCAAAACTAGCTAAGATTATATTTACATGTAAAATCAGCAGCGATGTAACTAGAATAACAATGAATCATTGACATCATATTATCTCATCACATAAAAAACAATTAATTTAATCAAGATGCATAATGTTAAAGTATTTTAAAATTTCCGAACATTAATATGAACATCAGAACGTAATTAATTCATGTTGATGATTCTGTTTTACGTGTTTTCCTCCTTTTACGTTCTTGTGATCCACCCTCGCCGGCATTATCATTTGTATCCTGAAATCGAATAAAGAATTATCATAATTACTACAGTAAACGCGTAATCTAAAGCAGAGATAAGATTATATATGTTTTATTGCCTGTTCATGATCTTCCATTTGATTCGACTGCTCTCCTATTTCTTCCATGTGTTTTCTCTTTGAGGTAGTCTAAATAGTTAATCGTTAAATTGTTAAGTTAATTAAATGAAAAATGAACAGTGCTCTTCGTAGTAAAACCTTTTTAGTCCGTTTTTTAGTAGTATTTGATTCGACTTCATTACTGTTCTCATGCTGCTGCTCAACCACTTGACTGTTATTGATCTGGAGCTTGAAGTCTCGTGCAGTAGCTCGTTTAATGTATCGCATCAATTCTGTCTTTGGATTTTAATAAAGATAGTTTTGTTAAATCTTTACAAAAATGAAAGGTAAATATAGATATATAGTTACTTTAGATTTCTTTGATAATTGAAGTAAATAACGCTCGAATGATTCAATTACGAAAATTAAACTGGGAATCAATTTTGATTCCCGGACGACTCGTGCCTATTTATTTATTAATTGCATAAAAATAAAATCTAATCAGAAAATTGTCGACGGGCAATTAAATCAAATAAAAAAAGGCAGGCGAAAGTTAGCTCACTCACCATATTCGAATTAGTCGTGCCTTTTCCTTTTCCTTTTTTTACTATTCCTTCTCGTCTCATACCAGTACTTTGAAGTGAGAAAGTGAGATTTTTGTATAAAAATTCGGAAAGGTTTGATCCAGCCAATTCAATCACTTCGATAAAAAGCTTATTGATTGGTCCTGCTTCGGATATTTTCTAAAAATAGAAGTATAGATGGATAGTCGTAAATTTCAGAGTGAATCCAGAAATGTACAGTAAAAATATTAGAGCTCATACATATTTGGTAAACGCAAGAAGAGTTTTGTAGGCCCTTTGTAGACTTTTTATCAGATGTTCCGACGATGTTTCAGGCAAGTTGGTGCGCACAAGGTTAATAGAGATATTGATGAGTTTAATCATCATGGTCGATATTTTTGTTTCAATTTTTGTATGTTCTGATGATGAAGGATCGTTCACTTCGTCTTAAATAAACAAATATATATATATTTATTATTATAATAGTATACTTGAAAAATCAATAAAAAATTACCTTCAAAACTACACATCGATTTCATTCTATCAATGCATCCTTCTAAATCTTGATACATTTGCTCCAAGAAAGAAATAATAATACCACATATCGTCGCCGCAGTTCGAATATTAACAAAAGAAAACTTTGGCTGTTCTTGTTCCTCTGATTTATCCTCAATATTCCCCAGCATCAAAAAAGCATCGTGAGACATTTCTGTGACCGATTCGAAATTTATCATATCCTTCTCGAGATTGATTAATAGACCAACAGCACTTTTCGTGAGTCCGACATCATCGACGTAAGTTTCGATACAGAATTCTCGAAGCCAGGTAATCAATTGTTCTAGGTTTTGTTGTTGTGCAGGCATCGTATCGTCACCATTGACGTTTTTTGTGAACTGCTTGGATAAAAGAGAGATAATCTCGCAGAGGCCTGTCGTTTCCGAGATTAAAGGTGGTGATTGTTTCATCAACGAAGTGATCAATCGCTATTTTTTAAATAATGATTTGATGAAAAGAGTTAATTAAATAATTAACGAAATACGCTAGAAATAATAAACTAATTTCACCTCAAACTCCCTGACATACAAGCCTAGCCAGCTATCGAGATCGGTGGGAGTATTCTCCAAAGAAATACTAGAAGGATAGGCGATAGACAAATATTCCGATAACTTCTCCGGCCAACAATTCGATACAGTTTGTGTCAAGTGATGGAAACTTTCAATGGCAATCGAGAGGATGGATTTACTCTGTACGAAATAAAAATGTATATAAAGTATATTTAATTTATTTTTAAAGAGATTCAAAAAGTTAAGCGTTGAAATGAAATTAACCTTAGTCTTCTTGTTAATTTTTTCGTTAATTTCAGTATTATTGTTGCTATTATTGTTATCGATGTTGTTGATGAATTCGTTCATAAATACTTGAGCCAACGAAGTGCAATACGAAAACATCGAAGAATTTTGAGATTCGTTATTTGTCGGCATCTTGGAAAAAAATATAATTAAATTTGTTAGACTTTCCAAAAGGGAGCTATTTCAATAAAGAAAATAAACAAAACCTGTTTAATCTTCGCGTACGTTACTGTTGTAATATATTTTACAAACTCAGGATCACCACGTAGTATTGTTTTCGCAATGTTGGATTCATTTTCCTCGCAATCGCAAAACGTAAACTTACATATTTCTCCGATAAAACGAAAACTGAGGATGGAATTGTCGCCAATATTAATAGTTGATTTGCGACCTATTTAATAACAGATTCACACAAATACATTCAAATTCGTCAATTCTAAATTTAATATTGCGTAAGTTTGATATTATTCAGTTATTATTAACCTTTAGGGATTAACATTGTTTTTTCTTTTACTAAGTCAGCATATTTCTTGAATATTTTCAAAATCGTTGATGAAGATTCAGATGAATGAGGCTTCGAGAAGAAGACATACTCGATCAAAGCCTATTTATTTTGAATGCATAAATAAATAAAGTACTCAAATTTCAATATTATAAAGTAAATAATAAATAATAAATAAAAATACCTCAAAACATCCGATCAATAACGAACAAGCAATATTATTACGTGCTCCCTCTGCCGCTGGATCCACGCGATAATCAATCATATCATCTGAACAGATACGTTCAATAAGTAACGAAAGATTGTTTTTGAATTCAAGCATATGACTCGTCACAAGCGACATTTCCCCTTTATAAAATTAGAATTCGTAAATAAACTATTCAATAAAGTCTAATTATAATATCTTGATAATTCATTAATAATGACTAACCATCATTGCAGTTTCCTGAAAATATTGTGACCGATCTACTTATGCATTGGATTAAATTTCCTAATGGTTCAACTGCAGAGAGTTCTCCCGCAACATTCTCGATACATAAATCGAGACGGAGGATTGGATGGAGACTTGTCTCCATTTCAAAGTATCGTTGAAACTATTCATAATATTAATTAATAAAATAAGCATTAGGAATTGCAGAATATTGATAGTTTAATCCACCTGCGTGTGCAATATCTCAAAAATATCAGAATTTAAAGTCTCTGACAAATCCATCACTCTCATTAAGCCATCATGCAGCACAAGCCGAATATCAGCCTGTTGGTTAAACGTCCTTCTCAGAATTCCTATTATGAAAAATCATGTTATAAACCAAGAGAAAACAAACATTAAAAATCAAGCGTATTCATTTATGATTTCAATCAGACCTAGAATTTCGAGTTTTAGAGCTTTAGATTCTTGCACTTGAACAGAATCAGACGTCAAGTTATTCGAGAGGATCATCGGATCATCATTCTCTTGAGTAAAAATCATTAATATTTGAATGAATCCTTTTAGGGCTATTTGCCGCCCTTCAATATTTCTAACGTTAAAAATTTCGAAAATCGTATAAGTATGCGTATATAATTATATGGTTTGCGAATTTTCTGTTAATCTTTGAAAAATCTTACTTTGCAAACATACACTTGCGCAATACTAGCATCAATCCATCACGAAAAGATTGATCAAGCAGAATAATGGGTTGTACAGCTTTCAGTAAAAGATCAGCAATATCGACTGATAGATACGATAAATAATCAAAAGCCTCTTTGATCTTTATAATAATTTAATAGAAAAGCGTTAATAATCATTGGTAACGAAAACAGAAGATGTCAGACTGTATGCTTATTAGAATTTTTAAATATACTTTTGATAAGTAATTCATCAAAGCATCCGGTGCCTTTTTGACAATAATTTCTAATAATGCAAGGAAATTACCGATGCTAGATGATTTTGAAACAACTCTCGATAGAATTTGGTTAAGAATTTCAGCTCGAACCATGTCATGGATCTACTTACAACAAATCGTCAATGTTAATACAACTCGTGCATTCTAAGATACGCTCAAAATTCGAAAAATTTACCTTGAACATTTCCAATAAAATCTGAATGGCTAACTCAGTCATCAAGTCATTAGCTGTCATATTTGATCTTGCTCTCCGTCCTTGGTGTTTGCAATTAATATTAATTAACAATATAACACAAAGTTTTCGTCTATAAGTAAATTTTTAAGAAAAAATATATCACCTATTTTCCCGCTAGATAATGGAGACACAGCCGCATCCAACAACACAAATGCAAGTTGCATCAAACATTGAGTAACTTGATCCCATCCAAAAGATGTTTTTTGAATTATTTGTTGAAAGATGTTCGATAATGAAACTTCATCATTATTAGGAAAAAGTTCTAAAAAATAAAATGTGACGATAACCAATTGTATTGACTCCGATGGTTATATGATACAAAAAAAGCAAGCAAAATAATTAATTAAGATTACTTGACATCCATATTTTGTTTTCGAGCTTTTCTCGGTTTTTTAAATGAGCTTTTATCATATTTTTCAGGAGATCAAGTACCTGAAATAAAGTTTTTAATAATTGATTTTTTAATAAATTCATTAAAAGTAAACATTTTTTACCGTGTCTTCGAACCGATGTATTTTTGCAATGGATAAGAGACACGCAATGTTGAATGGTGTCAGATACATAGTCTTGCCTGATTTGACGTATTTAATGTATTCGGCGCCTAATTCCTACACGAATTGAAGAAAGAACTTTAACATAGAAACTCTTCTCAAAAAAAAAAATAAAAATAAAATGAAAATATTCAAGTAGTACTTGATCTTGCTTAACAGCAAAAGTAATGTGAATGATAACAGTTCCTTCGATAAGGCTGAGATTCACGAAAGAGGATAAAGAAGAGGCTTCTGGTTCTTTTCCTCTACATATAAAAAAAATGAGAATAAGTCAAAATATATGATATATTTAATCAAAAAATTAATTTTTACTTTTGTCCAGATCCTTCATCTTCCTCGAATATTTGAGCCAATTTATTAAAATACTCAGCAACTCCGTTGATAATAACTCGTTTATGACCCTGAAAATCCATAAATCTCAAAAGTTAGATAGGTAGATATAGACAAGTAGATAAACCTAAATATTTATGATAACCTTTCGAGATAGTAGTAATAATTGGTAAATTATGGGTGGTATTTCATCCAATTCTATTGAATCGATATTTCTGCATGACGAAAAACAAAAATTTAATTATAGAATAAAAAAAGTCACAAGAATAAAAAATATTTCAATAGCTCGGAAAATACCTTAATAATTTATCAACAACCAATTCAACCTAGATATCAAATCACAAAATCAATCAACGGCAAAAATCCACCATCAACAAACTATCTAATCACATCAGTCAAAACATAATAGAAAAAAATGAGAATAAATCGAAATCACCTGTTCATCAGTCAACGAAATATCCTGCAACATAGTAACAATACTTAGAATATTATCTTTATCCCACTCCAACCGCAATATCCGCATCAATAAATAATCTTTGTACTCGGGTCCAGTGAACTCTCTAACATTGTCTATCGACTCTTTTATAGTGACAATACCACATGACTCGTAAAATGCGAGTATTGGTGGAATGAACGAAAAGAATTTCCCGTATATTGATGTTTTTCGATGCAGAATCGCAAAGAGCAGGTTTGTTGTATCGATCAATGCTTTTTCGGAGAGATTGTTAATCTGTTGTTTTATTTTTTATTTTTGTCCAATGGAATTAATATTTCTATTGTTAAGCAGATAAAAAATGAGAGATTTTTTACCTCATTGATGCATTGATTTACTATATCTGTGACTCCTTTATCAAATGCACAAGAAGTATCCTTTCCTTTTGTGCTTATCCTAATATCAAGGAAAAAGGAAAAAATTTAAAAAATACAAAATAATGGTATTTAATTACTAAAACTAATGATACCAATTAATGACAGCGGACAGAATAGCCGCTCTTTGCTCCACCCCTCTTTCAGTATTAGGCGACAACACTAAAGTCAAAATTTGTCAATTATGTTAATGATATACATCTTACTGCGCCACATGAATAAAGACGCGCCGCGACGCGTAAAAACAAAATTATCTACTTACACTTAAAAATAGTCCGCAAGAATCCATAAGACCCTTTCCCGTCTTCCGTATAAAATTTCTCTTCATTTAACAGTTTTTCGAGTAATGTTATTGTCTATTCAGGTAAAGGACTAATAAATAATAGGCCGTTTCGCAAAATTCGTCAAAAAACCGCCAACCTCTGAAACTTGACAACTCTCTATGCTCTGCTGAAATAGTTGAGAGTCATGGAAGAACGCATATTCTAAGTCTTTTGTTGGATCTTCCATTGTTAAGTGGAATACACTTTAAGCTGCAAGAAAAATTATGTCGAATAGTATGAATTTGAAATTAACGTAGATTCCACGTATAACCACGAATTTATCTGGGATTTACAAATAATATTGAAATATAAATATTGAATATATCAGACATTTATTGATTTCTTTATTTTCTTCCCTAAATTTATTAACGTTAATATTCTCATGCAATTTTTTTGATATTGTCATTAAAGGAATTCCGAACCGACTAATAACTTCAAAGACCAAAAATTACAAAATAATTATTTTTTTTAATAAACTGCTTTTTTTTCAAAAATTCTTTGTACAGTATTGAAGAAATTGCATTGTGAATCCTGAATTACTCTTTTGACCATAAAAAATTGAACTAGATTAAAGAATACGTGGTAAAGTTCGGACAACGTAACTTTATTGCGTATTTCACGCATTCTTCTCAATTTGAACCTAATTTTACTATATTCATTCCATTCAATGACATGTTTATCATTTTACAAAATCAAAAATGGTTTGTTTTATTAAAAGAAAGGGTAAAGTACACTTTGAAATAAATTTTCTATAAGTAATCCAGTTATTTTGAAAGAAATAATAGATTTTTCGATAGAGTAACATTTCGATATAATACAAAATCCTTTCCTTTCCTATCGATCACGTTCCCTTATCTACTAAAAATCCAACCAAATCAAATTCATCTTTGCCGTCAACTTTTTCAGCAACTCCTTTTTCGGTCACAATTGCAGTAATCAATGCCGCGGGTGTCACATCAAAAGAGGGGTTCCAGACATGAACTTTTTCTGGAGCAATTTTAACTTTAGTCATCTCACCAGATAAAACATCAACTCCACCAACAAATGTAACTTCTTCTTGTGCTCTTTCTTCAATAATAATCTCATTTCCACTTTTTATATTAAGATCAATGCTGCTGGAAGGTGCAGCTACAATAAACATTATTCCATAATATTTTGCTGTAATCGCTAATTGCAATGTCCCAATTTTGTTTGCCGTATCACCATTGCTTGCTACCCTATCAGCTCCTACGATAATTGCTACTAGATTATTATTATTGTCAGTAGTGATGGTGGTGGTGGTGGTGGTGGTGGTCTGAGAAAGTAGCGCGGCTACCATTGAATCACAAATTAATGTGCTAGGAATTTTTTCATGTAATAATTCATAAGCTGTTAATCTAGATCCTTGATTATATGGTCGAGTTTCTGTGCAATATGCATGTGAGAGTTGCTGCTTCGAATGTAATGAACGAATAATCCCTAAAGCAGTGCCATAACCTCCGGTTGCCAATGAACTATTTATAAATTCATGTATAAGATAAAACATTCGGTAATCATAAATTAATAATAATCTCCCATTTATTATATAATTACCCAGTGTTACAATGCGTCAGGACTTGAACTTTTTTATTCTTTTGTCGTTCCTTGGAGTGATTTATAATATATTCAGCACCAAAATCACCGAGATCTTTATTATTCTGTATGTCCTCGATATATAATCCCTCGGCTGCTTTAACTACCTCATCAATTATTACGTTCGGATCTTCGGCGATCGTTGATAACCCTTTTGTAATTTTCCATATATCGTCAGCTGCGCGAAACAAATTTACAGCAGTGGGTCGTGAAGTTTTTAGATAGTTTAAAGAATCGAAGATGAATTTTACAACAGATTCTACGTCTTTAAATGCATGATCATTGGTATTTTCATCTTCTCCTGAATTGCTATTGGTATTGCCATTCGTGTTGCTGGGACGACGACGTTGTAGCTCTACCGCCAAAGATAAGGCAGCGACAATAGCTATAGCAGGTGCACCGCGCACTTTCATTTGTTTTATCGCTGAATAACCATCTTGAATTGTGTATGCTGCTTCATATAATGTTTGGTGTGGAAGCAAAATTTGGTTAAGAATTTCTAATTTCAGAGGGTTTCGCGAATAACGAATACTTTCTAAAGTTGCCATAATAGAAAAATATTTTTTTACCAAATAAGAGTGGGATTCTATCCAATCAAAATTTAATAAAAAGAAACCCATAATTTTAATGACTCGTCATATTGACACATGTATATTCTAAATTCACGATAGTAGAATCTGTGTTGATAAGAAAGGAGAGATAGTTGGCAATCCCCTCGATAAGGACGGAATTGGGATTCATCCCTCATCAACACATCTTGTGTTTAAGGCATTTGTCAATCCTTTGGGATGACGTCTTAACAATTTTTTTTTATAGATCAAATACAAAAATTACTCTTGAATAATTACACTTTAGGGACTAACAATAATGACTTCCATTCAAGAATTGCAAACACTTGTATTGACTACTCTCGACACACAAGGTTCAATACCTGATACTAAAGAACTTCGTACTGAAAATGGAGAAAGTATAGACTACTTAAAAATCTTGGGTGCTTTAAACAGCTTATTGGACAAAGAGGTAAATTATTTCTTTAGAATTAATTTTTACAATTAAATTTCCAGCTATCATAACACAATTATCTTTCTTTTTGAACATATATAGATGGTTAAATATGATACTATTGAAGGTGAACTTTGGACATTAACAGCAGAAGGCACCGAAATCGCGGATACGGGAAGTCATGAGGCAAAAGTATTTGAGGCTATTCCAGCTGGTGACAAAGGAATAACCATTTCAGAGTTACAGGCACGAACACTATAAAATGCTCTTTGCTTTGAAAAAAAAAAAGAAAGTTTTTTTGCTGATATTTTTTTTCTACGAAAGAATTTACTTGGAGAAGCCGCGAAAATTGGACAAGGAAAAGCGTTCAAAAATAAGTGGATAACAAAAAACGAAAATAATCTTTTACGAGCAGTACGTACTGTCTATTCATTCTGCGTTCATATATTTACGGTTCTCTTGCGTGTTTATAAGTAGATCACATTTTATATTTATTAAGGTTGACTCGATCATAGATCAAACTCGAATAGATCTTGAGAAAATCCGATCAAATGGAACACATCCTGATCCAAAAGTCCTCAATGAACTAAAAAAAAGAAAACTGTGTGATAAACAGTGGGTAGTGATTCTATTTGCGATTCATTTATGGTTTTTTCCAGTTAGAAATATCTTATTAATTACTTCATTACATAAATGATACAGTAAAATCACATCATATGCTGTCACGAAAGGATCGAAATTTTCATTAAAGGTTGAAAAGCAAACAACCGATATGACTTTTGAGTTATTGCAAAAGTATATTTTTTTTATTCTCGATCATAGAATTAATCGAGTTAATTAATATTAAAATTCATTAAATATACGTATATTAATATATTTTATTATTAGTGGTAAATGGAAAGAAGCAAATTTCAAACAATATAATTTTAATGCGGTGAGTTTACCTCCACTGGGAGGTCATCTGCATCCGTTGATGAAGGTACGCGAAGTATTCAGACAAATTTTTTTCGAAATGGGGTAAGCTATTAATCTAATTATGCTGCAATGTATAAAGGAAAATACTAGATTTTTAATGAAAAATTTAAAATTATCTATTAAATAGTTTTGAAGAAATGCCAACTAATCGTTTTGTTGAATCTTCTTTCTGGAATTTTGACGCGCTCTTTCAACCTCAACAACATCCTGCACGTGATGCACACGACACCTTTTTCTTAAAAGGTATTCATATCAATCGAAAATGGTGAATTGAGCATCACTCTCTAACATTAATACATCAAATACATAAATGACGATCCCATTAAATAGACCCGGCCACAAGCACACAATTTCCTATGAATTATCTTGAACGTGTCAAAAAAGTTCATTCTGAAGGGGGTTATGGATCTATTGGTTACGGTTATAACTGGAAAATTGAAGAAGCTCAAAAACTTTTATTACGAACGCACACTACCGCTGTTTCTTCTTATATGCTTTATCAACTCGCAAAAGAGAAACAATTCAAACCAGTAAAATATTTTTCTATTGACCGTGTATTTCGAAATGAGACAGTGGATGCCACACATTTGGCTGAATTTCATCAAGTTGAAGGCGTGATTGCAGATAAAGGATTAACGTTAGGCGATTTGATCGGGTTTATGAATACATTTTTTGAGAAAATGGGTGAGCGTTGATTCATATGAGAAAATGCTTTTTATAGCAAGGAAAAAAATTAACACTTCTATCTTAAATATAGGTGTCAAGAATCTTCGTTTCAAACCTGCCTATAATCCATATACCGAACCAAGCATGGAAATTTTCTCCTATCATCACGGTAAACTGATCTCTCAACATCTCTTTTTTACCAGAAGCTAAATTTATTTTAATTTTTACTTTGATAGGTCTTGGTCAATGGGTTGAAATTGGGAATTCTGGTATGTTTCGCCCGGAAATGTTGGAACCCATGGGACTTGATCCTGATATTCGTGTTATCGCATGGGGTCTTAGTTTGGAACGACCCACTATGATCAAATACGGAATTGATAATATCCGTGAGGTAAACTTTATTCTTTTTAATTTACTCCTTCATTTTTATCGCAGTGACTGATTTGATTATTTTGATAAAATAAGCAGAAGGCACCGAAATCGCGGATACGGGAAGTCATGAGGCAAAAGTATTTGAGGCTATTCCAGCTGGTGACAAAG